>JAPMOR010013100.1:184676-246164 GCA_026543865.1 Argiope aurantia
AAAAAAAAAAAAAAAAAAAAAAAAAAAAAAAAAAACGTTTTTTGGTTGCGAAAGATTTACGTATTTATTCCATTTGTAAAATTTATATAAATAGTATTTCTTATCAAGCGACGATTTGAAAATGCTTTTCGGTATATATATTATTAAACCATTTTTGGAATTTAATACAAGCATATAAATAATCATTTACTGTAAAATGTTTCTTTTACAATATTCTACAACAGAATACAAGAATATTGGATTTTATCTCCATTTTCTATATTCCAATTAAAAAGCGCATCCCTGGCTAATAAAAATTTCACTCTACCGAAAAAACTAAATGCACTAATGAAAACTTTAAAAAAGTGCTATCTTCTTTGGATAAAATGAATAAGAATATATTTTGATTATTTTATTGCATAAAGGAAAGGATTTTGGGTCAATATCGGCTTATTTGAGATTAAAGGAAAGGAAATTTTGTGGGAATGGAGTAATTATTTTTCATATTTTAGATTTTAATTTTAGTTTTTTCTTTCGAATGCTAAAGCTAAGAAGAGTTTTAAGCCAATTAGACTAGATGGTAGGGATTCGGCTCTTCTAATTAAAAATAACGTTCAACTGAAAAAAACTTTTGACATTTCTGAAATAACTGCAAATGGTGAACTTTCTTGTAGCATAGAAAATGTAAAAATATTTCAAGAAATATAATTTTGTGTACCATCTCCATACTTTATCTTATCTATACTTTGCAATGAGTTTTCAGTTTGTGACAATTCTTTGGTGCTGATGTTGAAGATGAAGAATAGATTATAGATGAACTTTCTATCGATATTTTTTATTCTGTGGCAATTAGATTTCTGAAAATTTAACAAATAATGTCCATGTTGAATTATTTTACATATTGATGGTTAAAGAGAAGCATATAGAGAAGAATAGTGTTAGCTTTTTTTATCGCAAAACAATGAATGCAAATTTTTAAATTTAACTATGCAAAAATGCATATTTCTAAGCAATAAATTTTGAATTCTATAGTAAAAATTCCGGGAGTTTAAATAAGCAGTTATTCGATTTAGAACAATATTAGTTTCGGTATTAGAAGATATATATAATAGAGAGAGCTCTTAACAAGAAGTAATATGCATTGAGAGATAGAAATGAACCTTTGATGATGTCTTGACTTCGATTCTGGAGGGTTTAAGATTTCAAACTCGTTACCAAGACTGCACATGGATATCAACCATGTGTAGTCTTGGAGCAAGTTAAATCTGATTAGTGAGTCATACGGTCTATCATCTTAAAGAAAAGAATGCCATTTCACTGAATCGTCTTGTTCAAAATTAATGATGTTCTTCCTGCAATAGACATCGAGTTCCTTTAATGACAGTACGTTAATAGTATAGCACATGTATCTCGATATAGATGAATATTTTGAATATTTGTATCTCAATTCGTGCTTCTATTTTCACGCGCAAAAAAAACTTTTGTTTCATATTGTGAGCACGGATAATTTAAGTGATGGACTGGCATCAATTGAACATTATACAAGAGCTACACCTAAAGGAGTATTTAGGAAGTTTCAGTTTTTAAGTTTGTTAACCGTCCTTAGTCGCCTAATATCAGTTTTTACTTATAAATGAGTCTTATAATGAATATGAGACTGGTATAAGCAAATAAAGAAACCCGTTGCATCATGATGGATCAAACGTCTCACACTTATGTAAAATGAAAGATTTGGCATTGCGATGCCGACTCATATACCGTCTTCTATGGATAAGAGTGACATGATCTGTCCAAAAATAACTCTTGCTCATGTAACTTAAAAGAACTTGAAGAATAGGTCCTTTAGTTCAAACTAACTTGCGAAATTATTTATATCTCTTAATTAAATATACTGTCATTTATTTGAATATTTTTCAGTGGGAAATATGTGTATTTGAAAAGTAATAATTATCTTATTTAATACTTTCACTCTTCTAAGAAATAATTAACCTTTACCTCTTCACCTCTTTTCTTTATTATTTTTCTCAGGTTTATCTCGACATAGATGTTAGAACTTGGTAAAAAGAATTAAAACGTCAGCCCTATTTCGAATTCAGACAGTTTTAAAGTTGACAGATTTTCCATCGAAATTGGCCACAGCTGGTTAAATTCTTTTTGTTCACTTCGCTTTTTTCTTGTTTCAAGCTCGGCGCTTGTATATAAAATCACAGCTCGCCGATGTGTACTTTGCTGAATTGGGAATTTATTCCCCCTTGCCCCGAAGATGGCTTCTATTTTTCGTCTTATATTTGTGCTTCCAAAGGATGATCCAGAATTGTAACGCTGTCCTTTATTTAAAGAAAAACGAGTTTTCTTCTGCCTCTTTTTATAATAAAGAAAAATTCGTTTCTAAAAGGGACTTTTCAGCAATAGTGACATAAATTTCTAAACTATTCAGTAATGAACTTATCTGGTTTTAGCAGGAGTTTGCTATTTTAAATTCAGAACATCTGAAATAAACCTAATAAAAACATTTTTTAAACAAACACACTTTTAATAGCATACTAAAAACAGAAATATTTTATTTTAATTATTTTCAATTTTTCCATTATTATTTCTTTATTAATTATTTTCTGCTTTCCAGAATTCCTTATTAACTATCGCAATCATTATAAAAACTTTCAATCATTTTTTTCAAGTTTATTGGTTGGTGACAACTTTTTTAATTCTAGGCAATTCAAAAAAAGAACTGCAAAAGCAATTATAAAATTCCATTTCTACAAGCATAAATTTAGCCATATGAAATAAAAGTGTTTAAAAATTATAATTTTCAAATCGCCTTTTCATGTTTCTGATATACAAATATATTAACTTCATTATTTCCGATAGATCTGAGAAAAATCAAACGGCAGTCATAAAGATTGAGAAATAGTTCTTTTAAATGGATTTGTTATCGAATATGATCTTTGAATATAGAAAAAAGCAAAATTATTTTTAACGAAATAGCAGTGAGAGATTTTTTCCCGGTATTTTTAAATAATAATAATAATTAGCATTATGTAAAGAATTGCATTCTTCTCTTTTCATGCCTAAGTGTTATTCATACTTTTTTAATACTTAAAAGACAAATACTTTTCAGTGAAATAATTTCGCTCTCTATTTAATTCAGTTCAGGATATGGAGATAAAAGACTTCATTACTTATTCGCCAAGTTCGTGAATGATTCCCTATGAAAGCGCATTCTAGTGGAAAACATAACATGGCCATATCTTGAAAATACTTTACAAAAGCGAATAATGCTGGTATTGAAACAACTGCAAAATATCGACAGCAGAATGGCGGAGATAATACTATCTTTACCATAAGCTCACTATGAGTCACAAAACGCTATCACTAAAACTCTTGGATGCCATTAGATATATATATTCTCTGGAACCGTAACTAACCTAGTAAATTTATTCAATAGACAAAGCAACGTTTATTTATTTTGTTCATAAAAACAAGGTATTAGATTATTTAAACAATGTTTTTCATGGCCTTTTTTAGCTTTGGAATAAAATTTAGATACTGAAATAAATAAAACATTGAGGATGGATTTTTGTTCCAGATATCACTTATGGGATGCAAATAATCTTGGGTCAAAGTTGATAGCACAGATATTTACTACTAAAAAAATACCAAAAATTCGTATTTGTTCCTATATTGTTTTGAATTCGTATTCGTACATGCGTTAAATTATTCAAAAAGTCGAATTTTAAATATTTGTTCATATATTCTTATAAATTCGTGTTTGTATTTATAAGTATGCATATTAAAGTAATCAAAAATTCATTTTTTAGATATTCTTTGATCTAATCATAAATTCGTATTTACATGTACGTTAAGGCATTAAAATATTCGATTTTTAAGTATTCGTTCATAAAAAATGTATAATAATTTACAAGCATTTATATAGACGTAATTAACGAGACAGTATACATTCTTTAAAATATTTAGACAACTTGAACTTTTGGAGCAAATAAGAAAATCTCTTTGAAACATTGGTTCTTAAAGCGCGATAAATATATATACTTATTATTTTAATTTCTCTAGACTAATTTGTTGAATTCATCTTTCAATATTAAATTTAAAAATAATCTATTTCGTGTTTTCCTTTCAAAACGACGTTTTCGTTCGTTACCAGGCATCAATTTTAGAAAATCTAATTACATAAAATGGTAAATATTTTGATAACTTGCCCATATCTAGGTACGTACTATTACTCAACTCCCCGTTCCTGTAACTATTAAGATTATTTTAGCAATGTCACAAATATGAAGTGGAGGATAAATCACACCTCCTGAGGAGAATGACCTCTCTTTGTCTTCGCGAGTCTGCCAACGCTGAAATCCACTTGTTGTCGATAAGAATTTTGAAAAGGTTGAACGATAGCTAGTCCAATAACCTGGATTACTTTTGTGTATTACGTTATAAGGTTTTAAGATTAACATAAGAATGCCGGTAAATAAGTACTGTGAAAATACATAAAATTGCATAATCACTCATGGAAAAAAAAACAATCACGCAGTAAAAATAGATACCCGGGAAACTGTAAGATGAGGAAAGATTCTGCTGTCAATACTATGTAAAGCGAAAAAAGTGAGAAAAAAAAAAGAATAAAATAATTAAAAGTATTTGCGCTAAATCCAAATGTCTATCACTTCCTTGTAAACAATAATCGGCAGAACGTGTTTTCGACACCTACATACATGCTCTGCATGCAGCAATCTAAATTTGAAATTACTTCTAGTTTCATTTCATTGCGATAAATTATTGACTCTGTTTTAACACTGCCTTTTCTTAGTTATATCAGTTAACGAACTAAAGTCTATAAAAAATTCTTCACATGATTGTGAAATGGCATGAATGCTCAGATTTAACCAAGGGAAGTTGCATAGGACAATTAATATGACCGAAAACATTTTTAGATTTCTTTTTTATTGTGTTTAAATGCTTTTTATCCAATCGTTGTTTATAAAGAAGCAGTAAGTAATTGTAATTGATGCAATTATTTTGATTTATGCATAGTTTTCATTAACTTAACAATATTATTTGCATTTACCAACTATCAGTTTTACATATTTTAATCAATAACATTTTTACTTATATATTAAAAGATGTACTATGTAAAATATTTTCGAAATTCTGTTTTATAATTTTTAATATAGTTTAACAATTTAAGTACGTTTTCAAGAAAATTTTATTTTCTCTTGATTATCTAGAATTTCAAAGTAATTACTTTTCTCAAAATTTTGATCTTAATTTCATCATTAATTCAAAGTATATGTTAACATTAAAGTGTATAATTCATTTATTTCATAGAATACCGAGATATTTTATGAAATAATTTCCTTAGTCAAAGTTTTTAATAAGTTAATTCATACTTAAATTAGTTATTCCAAAAATTAACCGAAAATAGGTGGTTTAAGAATTAAAAAAAATTTCCTAAGTTATAGATCATTTCAAATACAGACACAACACAAACATTTTTTATAATATGGATACCTGAACGGCTTTGGAAATTAAGCGGAACATTGAGAATTATTTCTAAAGCAAATACAGCTTTCCGTTGATGATTTTAAATGTAAATTTGTTTGTATCTGTGACTTTAGAGTCTGTTAAATTCAGAATTCCTCGCATATTCATTTCAATGCAAATAATAATAATAATAATAATAAATAAATAAAAGTGAATCCAATCGGTTATCTTAAAATTTAATGAAATAACTAGTTCAGCACAAACTACAAGAATTTTTAATGCTCCAATAGATTTTATCAATTATTTCATGAAATAAATTGTATCATATTCTACCGATAATATACTAATCAAGGCAAAACATGGCCAAATTTTTTACAATTGTATTATTACCAAAAGTTTTCAAACTCGTTTTGATAGTTTATTATTCCTTTGAAGTTTAGACATGAAAGTTTTATTATGAGCAGAATATTTATCGTAATTTTATATATATTTGTGAGAGATAATTTCAGAAAGGATATTGTTTCTAAAAGTATCAAGATTTTTATTTCACTATTTGGAATAAGTTTGTGTTTCCAACAACTCAGAAGAGAAAAGAAAATAAATTTAATGAAATTATCTTTCACCAATCTTATAATTAGGTAATGCGATACAAGAAATTCTCGAGTGATTAATAATCTGGGAAAAAGACAGCTGCGGAAATGTGATCAGCAAACGATTTGAAAAAACGCAGTTTATCCTCATTTTCGAATTATTTTAATGACTCTCTGTTAAAAAAGACAGCTTAGCGGTGTGAAAAACAGGCGAGGCAAGATAAATTATGAAAGATATATAATGAAAATTTTAGTAATTTTAGGTGTTTGTAAAAATCAATACGAAGGGGTTCCTTAAAAAGATTAATTTTTCGTTTCTAACTTCAGAAAATGCTTTTGTTTTTACTTTTTTATTAATCAATAATTTTTCTCTTTCTTCAAGAAAATCTAGTCTATAATTAATTCAATTTTTACACATTGTTTCAACAAATGCTTAGATCTGCTCGTTCATGCATATTATTCGTGATAATAATTTGTTCGGTGTCTAAAAAAATTTTTAAATCATTAGTTGAACTCATAATTTCTTCGGGACTAAGTATTGATCGTACTTTTTGTTACACTTTATTTCTATTTTAATTTTGTGATTTGCTTTCCACTTTAATTTTTGATAACTTTATTATTAAAGAAAATAAGCAATTTTTATAGAAATTCACTTTTTGAAATAATGAGCTTAGAAGAGTTTAAATTATCAATTTCGAAATTATTTCTAAGAAACTTTCCTCCTTTAAAAGTCTAAAATAACAAGACACTATGAAATGAAAGCTTTTTACTACAAATATATGTTACTTTTTAAAGTTATGATTTAAAAAATTAAATTTCATGGCAGAGCTAATTAAAATTAATTAAAAGTAGGTTTAATTAGAATTGAAAACATTTCAAAGAGAAAACTTTCTTAGAATCAAGAAACCTTATATGACAACATTATATTTTAATAGAAGAAATGCATTTAACTAAAACGAAGTAAAGTAAAAATAATTTTAACAAATTATTCCCATAGGTTCATTTCATAGAATTTTCGTATATATTCATTTGTGAGACAAAAATTTGAATGCTAGCATATTTATTTATTTTTGGCTGTATATTTTGTGCTTTGAGACTTATTATTTTCGAGGAAGAAGAATATATAAGAATTCTAAAAGTTTTGATTTTATTGAAAAAATCTAAAAGTAGTGCAGTTAATTTGAGATGAAATCTTACAGAATGAGTTCTGAAGAACTTTTGAATTGTAATTGAGTGTATGTATTTAACTCAAACGAAGGAGAACCTATAATATTCTTAAAGGTAGAGGAAATTCAACGAATTTCAAAATGTATTCATATATCCATCTATAAAAAGAATATATTTGATTTTTACTTTAACAGAATTTCATTTTATATATTTTCTTTCCATTTATTTTTCAATTTCGAATCACATAATATTAGTTTCACTATTCTCTAACCATTTGAAATACTTTTCATATCTTTATTAAAAACAACTTTCCCTGTATCACTTTCCCTAAAGAATTCGTTTCTTTCTGTGTTAATTTATTATAAATCGAATATAAATTCTAAAAACATTATTTCTATTGAAATAATAATTTCAAATTGGCATTTACATTTGAAATTAATATTATTAAGATTAAATTTCAAATTATTCTTTAGGAGCGGATCAGTCGAGAAAACAGATTTCCTTATTTTCCAAGCCACTGGAAAATAAGATCTTTTTTTCCATTTCAATAGATTTTTCAATTTCCAATTTTTGTCTTAGCTCATTAAAAATAAACATAGAGTTTTAAAAAAACAGTACAGCTGAAAGAAAATCTTTCTATAAATTGATAAAATGACATCAATGGAAAAAAGTAATCCTCATGTTTGATAGTGGAGCATCTGTAAACCACATTAAGAAAAATTTAGCTCTAAAACGCAAATAATAGTCTCAATTTTTTTTTCAAATTCAATTCTGTTTATTTAAGAATTTGTCTATTTCCAATTCCTTAAATGTGCATCTTTTCACTATAGCCTGTTGTTAAAATCTCAGCATGACTGCCTCGGGTTTCTAGGTTCGAAACCCGGTACCCGAACTACTGCTGCGTGAAAGACTCTGGTACTTGCTTTATCCGCCAAACAAAATGCCCTTCTTCCAGTATAGTATTAAAGCTTGATCAGTGGGTACCAGCTTAGGTGAAAGTTTCATCATCTAATCGCTGTTCAAAATTACGAAGCTCAACCCAAAATAGCATATTGTTGCTTCAAAATAAAACATTAATGTGACTAAAAATAACATGTGTATCAACTTTTTAGTCGAATGAATTTCAAATCTCTAAACTTCTATTTATGACATGGAAAACAAGTTATAAAATTTCAGATTTTGTTTCTTTCATCTAGAAATATAGCTGTTCATCGTTTTAGCTTATTATTTAACTTACCCTCCATTATCACGAAAGCTATTCATACCTGGTATTTTATAAGAATTCTGTAATGCAACGGTGTTTTTTTCCCTCTTAGAAAATCTATGATATATTTTTATGAATCGAATTAATTTATTTTCATTAAGAATAAAATTAAAATAATTCTTGACACTTTCAAATTCATTCATTAAATGAGACATTACTCTTCTTTCTCGGAAATAAACAAGTTTTTTTTCTATCTAAGAAGAAAAGTTGTTTAGAAAATCCTTGAGAAAACACACGTAGAAAATCACACCGTGGGGAAACTGTGACAACTGTCGACATAAAGACGTGACTGATGATATGATGATTTGTAACTTGTATATCACCAGCTTTCTCTGGGCATAAAAGGTGAACGTTGAGTCAAACGTATTTACCTCAAGATTTATTGAACTGGAAAAATTACGTATTTTTTTTTATTTCTAAGGCTCTTGGGTGCCACAATTAGCCAAAATAACTTGGTCTTGGTAATTCAGTCTAGTTTAGTTAGTTTTGTTTGTTTTTAGTTAGTTCAACGGCCGGTTTTAAAGCAACGCTAGGGCTATTTTGGGATGAAATTCGTAATTTTGGTAATTCTGGAAAATTATTATTAAAGAAATAAAAGAAATGATATAAAAGTTAATTTTCAAAGTAAAAAAAAAAAATGTAAAATATTAAGGGAGCTCATTACATTCCTAGCACTTTTTAATTTTAAATATTCTTTAGAAAATATTGTGTTATGTTTCAGCATTCAAATAAAATCACTTTGAAAAGATATAAACTATTTGATCTCTCTTAATTTAAAATTAAATTTTATAATAGAATTAATATTAATCTTTATCAATAATTTAATAATAATTTTTAATATAATATTATAGCTTCAAATTTTATCTATATATTCACTAAAATATATTACACAAAATTGCGCATGCGTTTGGAGGCATATTGAATTATAAAGTTCATATAACATTTTTATCGTTATGTATAGTATAAAGTACGAAAATTTAGCATAATCACATTTTATATCCTGCATATTAAAAAACTTAACCGATAAATCTTATTCCATGCAGAATTTTATTAAATAATGACATATAAATACACTCAAATCGAAATTTCTAACTTAAGCCAGACATAAATGCAAGAATGTTTTTTAAAATATGATGGTACCGAAAAACCTAACATAGAAAACGCTCTTTTATAATTCTTATTTGCTTATGTATTTGATCTTTAATCATAAATAAAAATTTACATAACTTTGCGAACATTATAAGTAAATAAATTTGAACTCTTGAGTAAAAAGATAAGATCAATAAAATATGTTCATAAAATGAAGATCAATATTTTGATCGAAGTTTTGAGTAATGTTTAAACGTTCTTAATAACACTTAAACGTTCCAAATTAAAGACAGTAAATATCAAGCAACACATTCATCTTGCATTTGAAAAGTTATTTCATTTACAATTTTCAGTCAATTAACATTCGGTAATCAATTTTTATATCAGTTTTAAACACCATTAGTTTCTAATCATTTTTGAAGAATTTAAACTTTAAAGCGTATTCTGCATTTCAAAATTTGTTTGAAAAATCTGGAATAGTGTCGAACAATCATAATTCTAATAGAAAGACTAAACAACACTTTTAAAAGTCTTGCACTGTTTTTCTATTCATTTTAGAATATTTATTTACCAATTTTTTTCTATTTTCATGTTATATCTTTTTTTAAATAGGAAAAAAAATTAACTCATTACTTTTTAAATTATTTTGTTTCATTTTGATAAAGATAGAATCTCACAATTAAATTTTCCTTTCCTCCCTAATATGTAGTTTTAAAATAAAATTTGTATTTTTTATACTTTTGATGACAGTGCGCTGTTTCAATTCTTTCTAAACTTAATTACCTAAAAATCAATTCATTAATTTTTAATTTTGATTCCGTATACCTATATTGTCATGTCATTTGATATTGAATTCTTGAAGAATTACTTCGATAATAAAAAGTAATATAAATAGAAAAATAATGGTTAGATGTTATCAAAAGTATGTTTTAATAACTACTTTTAATTAAATTTATTCGAGAAAAGGAAGCCGTTAAAATTTTTTTGAATATATAGTTTTTTTTCCCTTTTGTTGGTGACCTCATTGCTTAGTGAAAGTTTTCTCTCAGCTTGATAAAAATTAAAATTTAAAATTCTTTCAGGATGAAAAAAATTTCTATATAAATAATTTTGTCCTAGTTTTGCAGCATTCGAATTATTATACAATTTTCGGATTTTTATTTCAGAAAATCATGTCTATCCTTTTAGGCTAACCTATCTGGTTATGAATAAAGACGTCCTATCCAGTTTGGAATACTTAATATTTTTTCTTTCTTTCTTTTTTTTGTGTGTGTGTTTGACACTGTTTTTTTAATTTATTATCTACTAGCCGCCTTTGGCGACCAGCCGGTTCACCAGTATTAAAGCTCGCTACAATTTTCAATTAAATATTTTAAGTAACTGGTCTCTTAAAGGATTCTAAAACAAAACATTTTTAATATTCAAATTTTGATAGTCATACCAAACTTATACTGTTTAGATCGTTTCGTTCAATTTACTATATATATTTTGCTAATTTGTTGTCATTTCCGGCAAAACTTCAACTTTAAATTAAAATGTAAATGATGAAATTGCAATTAATATTAAGATATTTTTAATAAAACCAAGCGTTTTATTTTATTTATCATCTTTATTGTTATTTATTAATTATTATTATTATTGAATGTGAGTATTGCAAACATAATCGCTCGGTATTTAAATCTTATGTTAACTACAAAATATTTTTCATAATTTATGTAATATCTCAAACAATAATTCCACAAAAATTTCTGAGATTCAGCATAAAATTTAGTTTTTAGTTTTGCTTTCAAAAGGATTGAAATGAAATCAATAATAATATTTTGTTCCGGCCTATAAATATATTTATAGGCATTTTAAATAAATGAATGAATGTTTCTATTTTCCACGATCAACTAAGACTTATTTATGAAGTTTTAAATGTTAAAAATTTAGAGAAACTCAACATTTTCATAATCTTAGGCCAATTAATCTTGAGAAACCTGCGCGCTCTGATTGGCGTATTTTCTTTGAAACGATCGATGGAAAATCTAAAATTATCCTTTTTTATTGAATAGTGATATTCAAATTTTCATAAATCAGTCAGTTTAAGTGATTGGAAATTAACTCTTAAAAGTCAATGATTTAGTTGATTGGAAATTAACTCTATGACCACCATAAAATATGTGCTTTCTCTTGTGGTATATGCATTCTCCTTAATATGCGCTCGAATAAAACATCACATACAAAAGTACTACATAGAACAAACACATCAAAAGTAAACATAACATTTCAATAGTTGCCAAAAACAAATGAGAGAAAAACGCAATTAATAAGTAAACGATATTTAGAAAAGTACTGATATTTAGACTGGAAAATGAAATTATCTGAAATTAACCACACGTTCAGAAGATATTTACAAAAGTAAAAATATTCAAACCTGAAAAGGAAAATATATGAGTTATTCCATCAATAAATGCCATAAGTTTGTTAATATCTTCATTATTTTATGAGTTATTAAACATCAAAATGGGTCCTAGACTAAATAAATACCCTGTATAGAGAGTGAAAAAGATCATAAAATAATTTTTCTTGAATTTATTTTTTAGAAAAAATATTTCATATTTGTTTCATTTCCTACAGACACGTGCCGAAAATTATATTTTTGCAGATTTCATTTCCAAAAAGATTTAATTTATTTTTAATTGGAGCTTTAATCAATGGATGGCAACACTTTGAAAAAAAACTAATTTTTTCCCATGAATGCGAAACGTGCTCATGCAGCTTAAATTTTAATTTTTATTTTGTACGAAAAAAATTGTCGAAAAATATAGTTAAAATATTTATTTAAAAAATCATTAAAAATAGAAATTTAATTTTAAGGTTAAAACATTGGTATCATTTAAAAGATAAAATTTTGATCTTTAACTTCATGTAAAAACATTTTTGTGCGGTAATATTTTCGGAAGTTATAGCAGAAATACGCCAAAATTTCGCTTAATTTTTAAATAAATAAAATTCTAATTAAAAATTCGAAAAAATAACCCCCAGGTGCACATTCCCGACCTCCAAGGTATACACGTGCCAAATTTGGTAGCTGTAGGTTGAATGGTCTGGCCTATAGAGTGCCAACACACACACACACACATTGAGCTTTATTATAAGTATAGATTATTTATTTTTATTTTTTACTCTTATATTAGTGTATATTTGAAAATCATATGTAGCTTGATATTTATTTTTCCGTTTTTCTACATCATGACTTTTTTTTTCGTATTTTATACCGTATTTAAAAGTAATTTTATGTTTATTATCTTGTATTTCAATCATTAGAGATTTTTAAAAATGTAAAGCCACCAACGTCTATATTAGAGTCTCTGTTTCGTGATAGAAGGACACAAGTTCGACATTCGATTTCGCATAAAATCTGCCTTGCATACTGACCAATATTGCAAATCTTTCCTTGGTCAGAAACTTTGGTGAAGGTATCGTCGTCATCATCTGACCAAGGCTCACAATTATGAAGTCTGTTCCAAAATACTCCTGGCATAGATTCGAATTGAAACGATTATGTAATTAAACTAAACTATACTGAACCGAAAAAGAAACCATATATAATTCTACAAATGGAAGCAAAGTGTGCTGCTTAAAAGTTAAAGCGCAGAACAGCGAAAGCTTCGGAACAACCTGAACATTGTAGTACATACTCTTGCCATCTTAATGAACTGAATAAATTTACTCTTCAAAAGAATTATTACGCATTCTAATTTTGTTCATTATGTATTCTTTAACATTTTCTACTCTTAAGGTTAATACTAATTAACGAATTAATTCCCTCTAAACTCCCAGAACTTAATTTAAAGGCGTTCTGCCTTTGAAAGAACAACTTGTTTTAAATACTATTGCATCTTAATGTAGGTTATCTTTGATATTTTAATCATTCAACAGTTTCCTGCACTATTATGATTCTGTTCCTATTAAAAATCATTAGTAATTTAGTTTATCCAGATGTAACCATTTACAAGTGTTTGTACTGAATCTAATTATATTATAATGCATGCAATCTTTTGATATTTTAATCATTGAAAAGATCTTTAAAAGGTATACATTCCCTGCAAAATCGTAGTTTGCTTTACACAACAGAAGTGCGTTGCTTTAAACTTAATGAGTATTGCTTAACTACTAATAATATGAGCATCTTTCGTTGAAAAGAAACCTTTTTCGATATAGTGTTTGCCATTTTTCCTTTCCATTTTCTTGTTAAAAGAATATTTAAATTTAATAAAGAATACTTCAATTAATACTCTTGTGAGTTAAGTGCAGACGAGATTACTTTAAATTCAAGTTGCGAAATGGAATTCAAATATTTACATTTTATAAATGCGTGTTTGTTTAATCCAGACACCTCAAAACAGCGAAACGGGAGTGCAATTTGCTTCATGTTTATGAAATTAACCAGTTTCCTAATTATAAATTCTCCTATTTGAATGTTAATAGTTTAGACAAAATAAATTCTGCAATAATATGCCGTTCTATATGTATGAAATGAAACTTAATTTTGTCTGAATTAATATTTTAACATAAAATGAAAAATTCAATTATCCCTCGAAGGCATATAGAAAAGTAGTGCTTTATTGAAAATAACAGATCATATATAAAATTTCAAGCAGTAAATCTTCAATATAAAAATTACGTGAGAAAATATACCAACTGAGTTTATATTATATTTTTATTGATAAATTTAAAACATTTATAATTAGTTTGTGAAATTTAATTTATAATGTGCACTAAAAGTGAAGAAGAAAAATACTGTTGAAAATTCAGCTAAGAATATTTTATCTTTATTGTCTTATCCTATTTTGCTAAATATATTTTTGTTTTCCTAAATAAATGTTAAACTTATTTTTGTTTTCTGTTATTTAACGTTCTGCGTCGAAATTCGTATTTAATCGTTAGATAGAATTCTAACATATTGGGTTGTTTTAAAAGTAATATTGCTGATAAATATGTAAAATACTTTCCGATTTTCCAATAAATATTTGTGATGTAATAAAAGTTTATAAAATAAAATAAATCCTAAAACTTAATCTTCATTATAATTAATTAATTATAATTATAAAACTTAAACTTGTATAAATGATATCAAATAAAATTATTTTATTCAAATTATAGTAACATAATGAAAAGAATCATTATTATTATATTATCTTCTCAAAAAAAATGATTATGCTGCAAACGAATATGCAGAGGAGGAAAATGATAATTCTCTATTAGTTTTGAAAAAAAAAATTATTTTGGGTTTGTTTCTTTTTGTTTGGATTTATTTTATTTGAATTTTAAAAATAAGATACCCGAATAAATATTTTATGTCGATATGTTTTATATTGCATAAATAATATTCACCTTTTTTCTATCTCAAAATGACTTGAAGAAAAATATCAAACTTCTTAGAATACTAATGAGCTTTTTGCAAATTTACCGCATATTCTCAAGATCTAGTCAAAAACATTTAACATTGAAATGTTTCTATAAATATGTAATTCTCTGTTCCGAAATTAAAAGATCTATATAATTCAATAATATCAGCAAAATTACATCAATGTTATCAAACATGTTATAAGAATGGAATATGAAAAGCGTTTTGAAACATTTTTGTTAGAAAGACTCCAATTTATAAATGTTTTGCAAAAACTGAATCCGAAATTAAAGTTCCATGCATCTGCATGATTCCACACCGCTTTTTTTTTTCTTACTAGTCCTTCTTTTTAAAAATAATTCTCAACAGAATCTTTTCAGTCCTCTCTTAACTCTTTCATATGAAACAATAAATATTTGCACAAAAACCGCACATCATATTTTGTTTTACTTCACTAAGTATTTGAGCTATCGTGTTTAGAGAAAAACCAATGCAATACAAAAAAGGTGCATTGTGAATATTGTAAAGATTTATCAAAATTCTAGAGTTTGAATTTTTTTACGGTTACAGTACTTTGTATACAAGAAAGTAAAAATGTATTTCTTCATATCAAAACTATTAAAATTTGAGATCTCGAATTACTGTAGCGAAAGCAGAATTGTTGTAAGACAGCATATAAAGAAGCCCCGCATTACGGTTTTCAATATGAAAAAGCCAATTTTTTCCCGATAAAAGGGTCTTGAATTTATGAGGATATTTGCAAAGTATTTTTGTGTTTACAATCGAAAAAACGAAAGGAAAACTTCAGTCCTTCAGCATGCTTTTCTTTTTGCACGACTTCCCCTACCTTTTAAAATAATGCTCCACTGAATCTTTTAAAATTGACTCTTTCATACGAAACACAATACATTTCTTCCCAATTATTCAGTCCTCCTGTGTGCTGTGAAAAATCCAGCAATCGCAAATCATCACAGCTGGGACAGGTATTCTTTAATATTTCACCCAAGGCTTTTAGAAGCCGAGGCCGAATTTTATCGATTTCGAGAGACTGGATGTTCTTTTTTTTGTTGTTGTTGGTGTTTTCATTTTCAAAAAGGCAAGGGAAAAGTTTTTCCAATGCAGGAGCTAAATTGAGAATGGGTGAGAGTGAGACGTCGAACTGAGTCATCGGAAATGTGTTGCGCTGGAGTTTATTGAATGTTGCGATACGTCCTTCGCCTTAAACATGCACTTCAATTCAATATGAACAGCTGCGCATGGGAACGAAGTTCACTTCGAAATTAAAGCTGAAAAATATCAAACAGATGATACGTTTCTCCAAGTTAACAAAATTCGATTCAAATTTTATTGACTCTTTGCTACGTTATCAACGTCTGTTGTTCGAGTAACTCAGATATTGATTGAATAATAACTATATACATAAGAAACATTTGAAGAAAGTTTGCAAATGTAGCAAAAAGGCAAAATACATTAAATGCGAAATGCCAAGTTTCATTTGAGGGTGACAAATAAATTTCCAGCCAATTTCATTACTTATCATGTTTCCCATATCCGTAATAGAGTTCTGGAAGGATGAAATTCTGCAGATGATAGTAGTATTCACTGAAAAATATAAACTATATTCTTTCTTTTAAAAATATTTTTCCTGAAAGGGTTAGTAAAAATATTAAAAAGGGTTAATATAAATATAAAAAAACAATAAGTAATCGCAGGTTTCAACTTGCTTATTATTTATTTTTATGATTTGAACAGTCAAATATAAAGTTATTCTTCATATTTTTTCAAGTAGATCTGAAAAATAGGATTGAAATGCTATAATATTTGTTAGGTGGATTTCCTAGCACATATAAAAAAGATAACGAAAACCCGCAACTAAAATCTTTAAAGAATTATTATTATGCACTTATAAATTGAGTAAATAATACTCTTGAAAATAAAGTAGTTTTATAAGTTCGTGCAAATATTGCATGAGACCTAATATTTTGCTTCAGCTCCATCCTTTAAGTGACTGCATAAGAATGCATGATTGCATCATCGTTTTTATCGCTGCGTTATCTTTTAACCCATTTAAGAGTATTACTACCATTTAATATCTCCAAAAATCACTCTCTGTCTCAAATGGGCGAAGTGACTGAGTTAACCTCCTCTAGAAATATGACAAATTCCAGAATGGTGCATTTCCATTGGTCATTACGATATGAATGAAAACTTGACTTCGTGTCCTTTTACTGTTTTTTTTTCCTTGAACAAAATATGCAATGGATGTCAAATCAAGATTCGGCTCAGCGCATTTCTCGTATTCCATCACAGTAGAATTGTCAACATTCCGCATAAAAACTTGAATTTTTGCACTTGATTTATTAGATTTAATTGGGTTATTAAATTTTTTAGATGATTAAAATACAGAATCAAGATATCTACAATTTTTCTCAATGTTCAAACATTTTGTTAAAAAAATATTATGAAAAAATGTTTCGGATACAGCTGAAATTCTTTGAATCATATAATCCATGTACACATTAGAGGCTTAATAAATGTAAAACAACAACAAATAAAAATAAATGCACTCTAAAAAAATAATCAGTCAAAAGTCTTATCTTTAGAAGGGAACGATTCAAAAATCGAGTAACGCAAAAAACTATCAAATATAAAATGAAGATGTTTAGCTCTTATCTTCAAAATAAAATATAAAAAGAAAATCGAGCTAAAATGCAAAAGAAATTAGATTTCTTAACTCTAAATTGATACGTAGAAACAGTTGGTAAAAATATTCGTACTTCTGAAAAAATATGGCTGAATGAAGAAAATTAATTTTCCTCCTCCTCATATTTTTCCACGTGTTTTAAAGATTTCTTTTTACTTTCTAATTCTCATACATTACTTTTTGCATTCCATTCCGTATTGAAACCTATTTTTCTTTCCCTGGTATTTTATTTTGATTCCAGGTATTCTATGCTCATATTTATTTACATTCCAGAATTTTTTTGAAATTGAATTCCGAAATTTCTGGTAAACATGGTATTGTTTATTTTAAACAGAAATTCTTAAAATGTCTAGTCATTGGAAATTTTCTAAATATAGAATGATAATAAGGACATTTATTTAAAATGCAATCAGTAAAAAAAATTTCTCATCCATTAGCTGAATTTTAAGGTTCAAATATATGTCAAACCAATTTCATCACTAATGTTTTATATGAAGTTTTATGTAGGAAAGGGGAATTTAAGTAAAGTAAATGGATATATCAAAAAATATAAATTTTAATGGAATGAAGGCTATTAAATATGTATTTAAGCTGATCAGCTTGAATTGAATCCATGTATTGCCTCTCTTGGGAGAATTTCAAAAAAGTTTTGGTTATTTGCAACATGTTTTGAAATTTTAATAGCATGAAAAATGTTTTGAGCGGAATTCTATTTATAACATTGTGATTAGAAATCAGATAGTTTGAAATATTTAATCTCATCTTCGAAGAAATTTCATGCGAAATAATATAAAACATATAACAGCCCACCCTAATTAGAGAATTAGCATAGTCCTGCTAACTTTGATGAATTTCATTGTGCTTTCTAAAATAATACTTGAACAATTAATGGAGAGCATTCTGATTGGATAGTTATGCCTGCCACGTGGTAAAATCAGTTGGCTAGTAAAATTGGCGAAAACATTTAATTACTGAGGTTGATATATCTGCCAAAGTTTTGCTGTACGATATATCTGAAAAATGGAGACTAATGATTTAGTATTTAGGAGCTCTTCTATGAAATAATAATTGCCAAAATCGGTAGATTGCTTGCGACTGGGGAAGACTGATTCTTTCGCGTTATTGATTATTTTAAATATATTAATAATAAACATTCATTCAAAAAATATCTAACTTTGTAAGTTGGTTTTTAGTTCGATTTCTTGTCATAGAGATTTAAAATTTTCGTTTCTTGGTAGCATCAAAATACATAATTACCCCCTAAAAAATAAATATGAAGATTTAACATATCTGGAATATATCGCATATTTTCCACAATTATAATTATTTGAATGCTTTGTATACGAGTATGTAATAATGGTATAATTTATATTTACTTTAAATTGGAAGTCTTATAAAATCTATGTTTAACATATTCAAATCTATGTTTCACTTGCTAATGTGAAATATGTTTCACTTACTATTGTGAAACATAGATTTTAATAAGAAGAATCAGTTAAAGAATAAAAAAGGCAAAAAATAAAATCTTTATTGGCTCAATGATATGCTAGTATATTATCTGTAAAAATAAAACTGCTAATTTTTATGAGGATGAATCCTCGAACTATTCTCTTAAATAAAGTTATTATTAAACGGATAAATCAATGTGCGCTTCAGCAACAATATGCTTGCTAGTTGGGCTATCTGCTGGAATTATTTCTAGTATTCCTCTAAGCAAAATACAAATGTGTGCTAGTTTCTTCTCAAAGCCTTTCAAGAAAACAGCTTTCCATCATACAAAGGATTTATATGAAATCTTTAGCTAAAGTATTATCTAGAAGATTCAAAGTCGCTTTGACCTATAGAAGACCCCCTCTCCTAATTTATTATTTCATTCTCTATTTTGGCAAGATATACCAGACAAATTTTTATTACTACCAACCATATCGAAACTTATTTTAGTTTTAATAAGTTTTGAGCAGTTAAATGAATTCAAATATAAAGCATTGAAGGTTATTTTCCTATCGACTACTATTATTACTCTCTGCGAATTCCTAAAAGTTTTATCATAAGCGCTGAACTGAGAAAATATGCTCTTCCTTCAAACTAAATTTCATACATTTCGCAATTAAATTCCTTCTCAAGAGAAATATGTTATTATATGCTGCAGTTAAACTTCGGAGGTAATATCAACTTTCCCTCAATCCAATAGATTTATAGAGATTTTAGACTGCAGATTTCTCGGAAACTACTTTGCCAAAGGCTGTGAAGCTTCCTCCAGAATCGAATCCTTGGTGGTAATCTTTAGGTAGGGAAAAGTTATTACCTCGAATTGGTCATCACGATTCTCTTTTCGAAGCTTCCGTTTTCTTTTACTTCGAGAAAACTTTGATTACCTCGTGCGCTAAACCCTTTTCTTACAGATGATTTCAAGCGCTGCTCCACTTTTCCGAATTTAGTAAGAGAAACTGTATTTCCTAATCATACAAGTCACGAAAATTATGTGCTTCAGGGGATACCGTGACTGTCAAAATATATTCTGTCATGAAATTTGTTGAAATAAAAGTAAATCTTTCTAGTATCATAATTCACTCGAAGATAAAATTTAATTGAAGCTTTTCTTCAATTTAATTAGGCTTTTCTAATGCTTTGATAATTTAATATCGGAACAAATGTTTAGGTGAAATATTACTCTCAGTTAATACAAACTGCAAAGTTATAAATCAATTTCAATAAGTTAATAAAATTATGCAATCAATGATAAATAAATTACACCAATACTGATAGAAAATATCGTGACATTATCCTTCACAGAGATTAGTTACCTAGAAATTAACTGGCAATTTATTAGAAGAGGCTGATTTCTGATTACATTAATCGTATAAAATTAAGTGGGCTTTTTTTAATTTTTTACTAAGAAAATATGATGTGTTGTCTTTTAAAACCGCATTTTGTTCTATTTACATTCAATATTTTTCTCTATATCATTGTAACTATCTACAAGTCAACTTGAAATTGCAGAAAGTAGATTGTAAAATTATGAATGTTTTAATGAATATTTTCCGAAATCTAACAATTATTCAAATAATTAGATTTGTTTCAAAAATCTTATGCATTCAGCTTCACCAATTAAATAAAATAAGGAATTTTTGATTGTAATGACTTTACAAACTTTAAAAAAATATCTCAAGAGATTAAATATCAAAAATTGTTGTACAAAATTGAATTGCAAGGCACTATATTTTAAATTTTTATTAATTTGTTTAACTTTTATATTTATAATTTTTAATTTCTGTAAAAATTATTTTTTATAATGCAATTGCATTTTCAAATTATTATAATTTATATTTTTATTCTTGTCCTTAACTAGAACAGTCTTTCTTTTCAACAATTAGTTTAGATAGAATATTTAATACTTTAAATTTTATGCTTAAATTTTTTTTATCAGAGCCTAGTTATTAACTATAAAGTTTTTTTATCAATATAATCAAAATTTAGTAAAATTTAGAATGTGCTTTTTCAATTTTCAAATAAGAAAAGCTAGTTAATATTTTCTCGTTGTTTTTCAATAACATTTCAGAAACAAGAAAAAATTGTGCACATTGATGTATGTGCGGCATATATCTTAACTGTGATATAATGATATGCGGGATATTATTTCTTGCACATGTGACTTGTAAAACGACAAGAATACATTAAATCGTCTTTCATGTTCTTTTGACTATTAAATGTTATGCTTTTAAAGGTATTTTAATATTTTCTGTTTTGACTTAAGCAGTAATTATTTATTAATAGAAATATGAAAACTTTCGCAAAAACATTTTTCTTATAATCAAATCCCACCAGAAGCCCTTTTTTCAAAATTATCTCTCATCGAGTTTTGTGAAACTGATGTGACTGACAGAAAAAAGCTTTAGTACGCAGTGTTTGTTTGACATATCCGACTATAAAAGCATAGCTCCCTTTCGAAAGTGAGGATTAAGTCATTCGAATAAATCTTGCAATAACATATTTTTGACTCAGAAACATTGTTTGCAGGCCTCCAACAGAAAATCTATTTATGTTTCCTATATGAAAGTGAATCCCAATGTTATGCTTTTGGTTAGAAGCACATACGCAAGGAATGAAAATCTTTTAATCCGATCAATGCGTTTCAAAACACATATCGCATTCTAAAAAGTGGCGACGTACTTTTTCTATTTATGCCATGTGTTTCGTATTTTTTCCACTGGTACCTAAGTCCTACTTAAATCGCAACTTGCCAATGGCATTGAGACGCAACTGCCTTAGTTCTAATGAAATTCAAGGATTGTTTCGAGATTTGCAACGTGATTCAAAAAGTGAACTTTATAGGAAAGAGGTAAAGTATAATGAAGAAACTATTCAGAATTTTATTTTTTTAAACTTTTAGTTTTTGATGAAGTTTCTGTCCGCAGAATGCATGTGAAATGAGTTTCATCTTCGAATAATTGCATTCAAAGCGATTATTCGAACTATAAGTATGTTATCAGAAAATACAGTCTTGGTAATCCATTTGTGGTATCAATCGATTTGTGATGGCCACATTTAAGTCTAGAATCGTTCATATGATACGATTCTAAAGTTCTACGCCGATTTCATTCAAGATTCTATTGATTATCTTGTAGGAGGAAAACGGGTGTGTTGGGTCTCATCACATAATAAAGCAATATGAGTACAGTGTGTATAATGAGATGCGCAATAACGTTTGTCATGTGATATTGATGCTATAAGAATTAAATTTCTTAGCTGAAAGGTAAATTATATTTTAAAACTATTAAACAAAATTAATAGCTTAAAATAAGCTAATAGCAATATTAGCTTGAAATAGCAATATTCAATAATTGCTATTTCAAGCTAATTCTGTTAACAATTTTTTCTTACGCAATTAAAATTTCTGAAAGGTAATATTACTAAAGTTTAGATTTTCCGTTTCAGAAATCATCTAATCCAATAACAAACATTTAAACTTTCTTTCCAGTTGAGTAAAATGCCTGATAAAAAAAATAGAGAACACCATATAGAAATTTTGATAATTTGTCTAATAATTTTAAGTAACACCGTTATATTTACTTTAGTAACCAATAAAAACATATCATACTCGATTTTGTCGTATTTTACACTCGAGGTTGCTATATAATCACTTACAAGATGTCGCAATAATAAAAACGATGATGTAGTCATGCATTCTTATTGCAAATAGAGAGCAATAACTTCAACCGCGCAAAACTATATTGTCATCATAACATAATTTTTTTTTATAAAAGGTTATAACATAGGAATTTTTTTAATCATTTATTACTGTTTATACCGTTCTTAGAGGGAGCAATCCTCCTGACTTCACAGTTTTATGGTAATCGAAAATACTATGTTTTTAGCACATAATGTGTTACATTGTCATTAATGCCCTATTAGCATTGCGCATTTGACATATATCACATGAATAGGATTAGCTTCATTTTAAAACAAAATATTTAAGTAGAAATATATTTTACATACCATATTAAACTCTCAAATATAAAATTTTATTTATTATTTGCTTTGTTCAAAAAATTCCATTGTAATTCCGTAAAAATGTTTCAGAAGCAAAAACAAATAGAAAAAGAAAGCAAAATTTATTTCTGATTCTCGACAAAAATCTCCTTTTAAACTTTATGTAATCGCATTTATATTATGTGTTGAAAAATTGCATAACATTAGCAGAAAGAACTTATTAAGAAAAATATTGAAAAGAAAAATTTCTTTAAGAAAAAAGAAAATACAATGAAACAAATCTAACTATACAATTGCAAGCATAAGACAAATGTTTCCGAGTGATACATAAAAAAGAATCCGGCAATACCTGAATCGATTTCACATCCAAAGCACTAAAGTCATTAAGAAGGAATTGCTGCAATGTTTGTCTCCAAGGACCTTTAAGAAAAGATTTTTATTCCACAAGAAGATATCTTTGAAAGTAATGAATTCTTCTATTTGAATTGTGTAAATATAAGAAATATTTTAGGGATAGTGGATAAAAATAATCAACAGTGAATACTGAAAGTTAACTGGGTAAATATAATAAGTATTTTCAAGTGTAACAAGTGAAATAATCAGTTTGGTTTGAGATATTTATTTAATATTTTTAGACAAGGAATCCTCATACAATTCCCTCTGGAGACCTTGTAAAAATATTTCATGACGTCACCAATGACTGGAGTTCTTTTTTCCTAACACAAAAAAATGAAACATTCATTAATATTAAGAAAACAATGTTGCTTTAATATATTTTTGAGTAAGATTTTAATAAAATATTTTATATGAATATAGTTTCACTATGAATTAACTAACAGTGCAGAAATTGTCAGAAACAATTGTAATCGCTTTGGATCAGTACAAATCGGTACAATTGGTTGAATTTTTAGAGGTTTTATCATTGCTAAAATGAATAATGAAAAAATGACTAAAAATTAATTATTATCTATCCATAATACAAGATTTTGAACTCATATAGTAATCTAAATGTGCAAATGATCGTGTTAGACTTGATAAGAGGATTTTAATAAAATATTTTATAGCAAAATAGTTTTAAAATAAGTTAACTAATAGTGCAGAAATTGTCCAAAACAATTTATTGTAATCTCTTCGGATCGGTGCTAATAAGATATTGATAAGAGGATTTTCTTTTTCCTTTTCTTTCATTGAGTCCTATGTGATGTTTGCCAGCACATTACTTTTTTTAACCAAAACTTAAATTATTGCAGTTTTTATAAACAGTAACAATATTTTTTTCTTAAATCAAGATAAGTTATCATGATAAATTGTTTCTGTTTTTTATGTTTAGTGTTTAAAAATAGCAAAAAATTCTTTTATGAAAGCCTTTCAACATAAAACACCAAACTGATTCATTTTTCAGTCCGTAAAGATAGAAAAATTCTTATGAAAAATTGAAACTCATTTTAATTATTCTGCGTGAAAGTACTACATAAGGACATTTAATTACAGTATTTTAATAGGTAATTTCCAAACATTTATTATACGCTAATAAATTTAATAAAGATATACATTATATTTAAAAGCGAAAACACCTTTAATAAATGCCTGAGTATAAAATTTTCATTTAAATTTTGAATTTTAATGCAAGTAGTAAACTTGTAGGTCTTAAATAATTATTTTCTCAACTTCTAGAAGCTTTAAATGAAATTCATGAGATACAAATCTCTGAATGTGATTTAATGCATAAATCGCTCAGCATTCATGATGAAGGCAGGAATGTGATGCGTCAAATGTGCCACATAGTTCTGCATTAAATAAATTTTTATGCAAATTGCTGAATTCGTCTTTGCCGAAAATAAGCTCAAACAGTGTCCATTAAATTAAAGGCAACTGCAGTGGAAGATTCTTTAATTATAACGAATCCAATGGAATTTAGTCTAGCGAAGAATTATTTCGAATCAAACGAAAGATACAATCTGTAAATTTATTGCCTCCTAATTACTTCTCAAGCATTAAATTTTAATGCCAAGATTCTCCTCAGAACAAATTTAGTGAACTGAGCACTTATTTAATCAATTTTTATACTTGATTGTTTATTTGACAAAATTTAAATAGAATAGATCTTGGTTATCTGTTAATTATAACTTTATCTGCATTAAATACGTGTAAATGAACTTTAAATGGTATCCTCATAAATTTCATAACGTTTTCAATATGCAAAAGGATTCAAAATTCATCTTATAAATTCTAAAGGGATATAGAAAGTACAAAAACAAGCTACAATTACAAAGGATTATATAACTGGAATGACTAAACAGAGGATACACGAAGTTGAAGAGTTGATAATCCAATAAAGTGTAAGACCTCTCACAAACATTGGTGATTTAAATTTTCAAACTTTGGTAATGCTCGTCTTTTCGGGTATCATTCCAAGTAAAACAAGGTCACGAATTAGTTGAAAGCAACGGAGACTTCGATTGCTGTCAATTACTCCATACAAAAAGTATTTGTCCACCACCTCAGCATTTAAAAACTGATGCATATTTTCCGTGCGCAGTCGAAACTTGAAATGTCTAGCGCAGAAGTCTAATTCCGGAATTGGCTAACACCATTTAATTCATAAAATTGGTATTTCTGGATATGCTTTTCCATTTTGATTTGGCATGTGTTATTTTGGTATATGTGGGTTTCCTGCCTTCTCTGACAGTTTCTGTGTTGAATTTTTAATCACCCTGTACATAAGACTCTTAATGGAATTATGCGTTATTTTTTTCCTATTAAATACGTATTTGCTTCGTCTTGATTTTTAAATATAGAAAATTCTCATAAAAAATGACATTATGCAACAAAAGTATATGTGTAGTACGGCGAGAATATTTCGACACTCCTTTGTATCAAATGATTTGACATTCTGGAAAGATCATCATAGGTCTAAAAAATAGTGATTTCCATATAATGCAATAAAAATGATGACAACCTTGTAATATATAGCATCCCACCTACATGATTGTAGTGCAAAACACAGAAGATTAACTGTTCTATGTTCAGCGTAAAAAATAATTTTAATATAAAGTTGCAAGATTTTATGGATGTAATATGTACTCTTAAAATGCATGTAATATATAAATACGTATATCCTAATTTTTTTTTAAATTAATTCGCAATTTTCTTTCTAATGATGTCTTCAAAGGAAGATCAATTATTTGAATGATTTTTCAAATTCTTATGCTGTTGACGCACTGAGAAAAAATATTCTCGTCCTCGTATTCAATATCTACTTTTAATTTAAAAGTGATGAGTGAGACCTGCTGTTGTTTTGACATCTTTCTAGAAATATCGAAAAAAAATTCAACTGTTCCTCCTTCTTAATTAAAAACACTCATTCATAACTTTTCTTTCTTTTCAAAGTTGCTGAAACAATTTATATTGGTTTGTGTCTCCTTATTCAGAAACTTTTAAAATAAATATGTTTTGAAAATTCTTGAAGCCATAGAAAATTTCTTTAGATTATAGTATTTATGCATTTTTTATGTTCTTTAAGACGGCTTAATGCTATTTTGTAGAGAATACATAATTTGAAATAAGCTGGCATTACATTTTCTAAAGAGGGCCGTGGTGGCCTGGTGGTAAGGTCTCGGCTCGTGAGCCATAGGGTTTCAGGTTCGAGACTCGATTCCACCGAAGAACCGATGTGTAAGGGGGTCTGATGCACGTTAAAATAGTCAGGTCAAACATCCTCCCGCTGGTGCGGTGTGAAGAGGGGGGTGCTTGCTCAGGTGTCATCCTCGTCATCTGACAGCGATTCAAAATTATGGGATCCGTCCTAAAATAGCCCTAGTGTTGCTTTACAACGGGGCGTTAATATAACTAGACTAAACATTACATTTTGCAAACATTATATGTAAAATATTTTGAAAACTCATTCTGAAATGAACAGCTAGTAGGTAAGGCTTTTTATGTTGAAAACCAAAAAATAAGATAGCAGTATGTTTTATAACAGAAACTATGGTAAAAGCTAATAAAATGTCAGTTGATGGCCTACTTTCTTTCAACCAGTGATTTTGAATTGTCGAAAAGGTTGTCAAAAATATTGTCAAATTAAAATTATCTAAAAAGATGGATGCATTGTCTCTTTTTACCCGTTTAAATCGGTTCCATTGTAGATATATACCGATTTACACTTTTATAGGCATCCACCAACACTTTTCTGCAAAATATTAAATCTCGGGAATTGTTCTATTTGGTTTTGAATTTCGGATAAACATTTTAAATGTTTTATCAAGTTTTCTATATAATTCTTACATTTAATGCATTGATTTATGTAAAAAATTAAATAATAGAATGGATAAAACAGCTACGGTGAAAGAATTCCTAATACTGCTCGATGATTAAATAAAAAGTTCAAATGATAAAATAAAAAGTTCAAATAAAATTCAAATAGATTATAATGGGCAACAAATATGAATACGTTTAATTATGAGGCTACTAAAGTACCTTACAAACCAAACAAATATGCAATGTCAGCAACTATAAAAAACTGAAAGGAGATTCCGGTAATTTTCAATATCATATTTTATATTATAAACAATTTCTAGCATCAGTCAGATATTAAGTTCTTTAAAATTATTCAATGATTTTTTACCAGAAAATTTATGTTGCTATCAAAAAGTGAATTATGAAGCGAACCTAATAAAAATTATGTAATTATGCTGGAAATAATTATGTCATGCAATTTGAGTAAAGTTTATTTTGACCAATATAAGTGTTTTCTCCTCTATTTACTCTTATAATTCCACAATATGCTTTGCTTTGAACTTAGTTCCATCATATAGTGACGAGAATCAAGTATAAGAAGCAGTATCTTTTACCACTTTCAAAAAGTTGAATGTTCAAATACTCAGTATATCAAATACTTTAATGTTCAAATATAATCTCATACTCAAATTATCCCTCTATCTTGATGAGTTTTTGAGTTCTCGCGTTTACGCATATCCATATAGCTTGTACACAAATGTTTGTCAACCGTTTGAAGGATTAATCCAAATTCTAAAATCGTTCATTCTAATGACAATTTCTTATTCCAAATTTCATTTATCCAAATCATTGTCTTTTTTTTGTTGTTGTTTATTTTTTGTGCATCTGAACACAATCACACGTATACTAAGCCGGAAGAATTCCCCTAGTTGGATTTCATTCAAAATTTGATAAAAGTCTAACGTAATAATAAAATACCACATGGCAAATTCCGTTCATCCGTCTACTTTTATTTTTTAGCTATCGTGTTCACAAAAAGAAATATAATTTCCGTTTTTAATTCTGCTAGATATAAAACGTGAGATTCCTCAAAATATCTAATTTTGATGAATCTAAAAGTTTTATAGATTATAACTTCTTTTTGCATGCTTCGAATGCGAGAAAGAATAAATCATTTTCAGCGATACATTGTTTCTGCATTCGAACAAATATTTGAAAAAAATTTATTCATTGTATAATTGTAATAAGTACTTCTAAAAACTTCTTAATTTAATTTGCAGAAAAAATTATTTTTTAATAAGACATTTCGGAATAGCAAACGTTATTTATGTCTTTTGAAAACATATTTTCAATAGAAGTTTATTAAAAGGCTTAAAAAAACTGAAAGCAAATGCGAACAGAGAAGCCTAGAATTATTTGTTTTTATTATATATCTTTATTTCCTTTGAAGCACTGAAAAATATATACGAGTTATGCGATCTTATAGATTTAAAGGCATTTGGTTTCTAATTTCAATTTACTTGAGAGGCGTTAGAAATATTAATTGTTGACAGCATAAAAGATTAATTTTGTTCCTCCTTTGTTATCATATATTACGTTATGGATGGCACCATCTGTAGAATATCGAATAGAAGGATTAACAATGCTCTGAACGGAACAATAGAGAGATCCCACTAAAGGCTGAATTAAAATCGTTGCGAAATATTCACTTACTTCAGCCATGCTTCGCCATCGGAGACCGAATTGAATTTATGTGAAAAGGTATTTGTCACACAATGCTTTCCTATTCTGCTGTGAGGAATTTTAATTAAGGATTCGGTTTCTCGAGCAAGAAGTTTCAAATCACTTACAAGGATAAATGCAATGATTTTCTTCCTAAAATACAATCGGAGCTAAAATATGACAACCGATGGATTATTATATTATAAAACTAATTTGTGTTTTTGACAGTTAGATTAATTTTTGTTGGTTGGGAATAAAAAACTATTATCCAGTCAATTATATAATCGGAGTTTTTAAATGAGATAATCGAAATGGAAATTTAAAGGGCTCGATTTCATTATGTATTTCTTCTATTATTCTTATTTTCCTATTTACATTTCATAAATTCTTTTGAAAAGTATTTTAGATTTTTCAATTATTAAAATAAAAAGGTTTTAATCATTCGCTTTCATTTGCATATTAAAGGGTAGATAATAGATTTCTCAAAAATAAGGAAAGTGATATGAAATTGTTTGGCGCTCTAATTCGGAGTAGAAACAAAATAGAATTTTAATTTAGTTAGTAATACATTTTGATTTGATAAAGATTTAGAATTTTTTCTTTGTGTTTTTTTTTATCTCTAAATTTTTTATGTTCTTTTCCATATTTAAAGATCTTATTTCGAAATCCGTATGTTTTTGATTAATTTCTACTTTCTATTACACTAGTAAAGGCATGTATACATTTTATTTTATTTTATTATTTTCTGGCATTTGGTCTTTAATATATTCCATAATCCGTTTCATTCATAAAACAAGGATCCCGAAATTCAATATTCTCAATTTCACAAACAGATAATACAGCTCAGATGGAATCGAAGTTTAATAAAGTGAACCAGTTGGCAGATTAAAGAGTTCTGGAGACATTAAAATATTGTATTATCTTCGGGAGTGCACAGCTACAGCAAGTTTCATAATTCGAGGGCATCAAGGAATGAATGAAAAATCAATTACAAAATTCCATTTTTACATACCAAAAATTAATCAAGTAAAATAAAAACAGGAATAAGAATCAATAATTCAGTCTACACGCACAAAGTAACTCTTCCCCGTAGAAAAACTGAAAAAGAGCTGTGTACTTTCTAGAAATAGTTATTTACAATCAATTAGTTGTGAAACGTATTTAAAAATATATTTACTTTAATTTGTAAAAACTTTTATTTGAGAGATAATTTGTAAAAGCCTTTATTTGAGAGATAATTTGGATATCCATTGTGATAAGTTTGGAAATTTTTAAACTCGCTGAGATAACGAAGGCTGTATTTAGGTTATATTTCAATGCTCCCCTCCCCCCAAAAAAAATCACACCATATTATCCGGCAGCTGTCATCAAGATGTATTATTTTAGATTTAATTGTTACATATCCCCGGCAGATATTTTATGGAATGGAATCTCGAATCTGTGATTCCACTATTTTGTTAAAAGAAAATCCAACAAAGCCAATAATGTATGCGGCAAAAATATTTTACAACTAATCGCTCAGTGACATTTCGAAGGTTTACAATCTCCTTTTGTATTTTATTTGGACTCAATTTTATTTAAAGTTTCTTATGCTTGTAAAGATGGAATAGTTATAAATAGTTTTCCGCTCACTTCTTGATGACTTAAAATCTTTAATTTTTACGCTTGTATTGTATTACACGTATAATACAGCGGGATACGTGCGTCGATAATGATTATAGAGTATTTTAAAATTTTCGGTGTCTAATTATCAATTGATCAATCAATTAAATTCCTTTTATTTCTTAACGAGTAGGGACCACTTAATAATAAAATTTAGAAATTATCTTTTTCATGAGTTCATAATATTCACAGTAATGAATATTTTGAATTATAAAAATTAGGGGGAAAAAAGGAAAATTGAAAATATTTCTATTTTTTACAATACTGATTCAAGTGTGTTTCTGGAAGTCCTTTCTTTAAAGTAAGATTTTTTTATAAAAATGACTTTAAATTTCAAATACAATGATACTTTCATATACAAATCATAGATGTTAAATTAAATAAGAAAAAATTTCGAATTGAAGAAAAAAAGACATGAAAATGGGATTCTGAAAACTGGATTTAGAGATACTAGATTTCGAATAAGAATTTGATAATTTCCTAAAATAATGGAACTCACTTTTATAGCTGCTAATAAACTATAAAAAATGTCTTTAATAGTATGACAAAACACACAATTTTAAAACAATTTGCATCAGAATAATGCATAATCTGTAAATTTAAATCAACTTAATGAATTTAAAATGATAATAGAAATATATTAAGCCGAAGAATTTTTTTAATTGACTGTCATATTTAATAACCCAATAAAATGAATTCATGCTTGCATGGGATACGTATGTTTGAAATAAATTTCACATTTCGCAGAAATAAAAAACATATGACGTCACAGTGCAAAATAATATAGCGTGCGGTTATTCAATAGACGATACGCGCAGGTGTGTTTGTTATTTATTTACTAGGCAGGTGTGTTTGTTATTTATTTACTAGGCAGGTGTGTTTGTCATGTTACAATGGCTCATTGAATTGATTTTGATGCAAAAGACCATTTGAAAAAATCTCCTAAAATAAAGAAAATCTGAATTTATTAATTAAAAAATTAAATCTGTCTAGTGTAAAATATATAGCTTCACTTAAGTGTAAATTCCTGTGGGGATTAAATTAAAACCCCATTTTCTCTTCCAAATCTTTAAATTTAATAACAAATAAAGAACCTTTAGAAGGAAACATACAGCTGTTTCTTTCACAAATTGAATAATTAGAAATGCACTTAACTCCTTTTAAGCATTTTTTTATGAAAAGTGGTTAGTAAAAAAGGTGGCTATAGCACCAAAACAAAGCCAGATTATGTCTTTCGTGTTTGGAAAGGAAAGCCAGATAAAGTGTCGAAATTAACTTTATTTTATTACTTTATTATTTCATTTATTTTATTGTCAGTTCTGTGTTATTTAAATTCAATGCAAGATGGCATGTAGAAGAAATTTTAACGCAGTTTATGTAAGATTCAAGCAATAAGTAAATTAAGAAAAATAAACGTTTCAAAAAAGCAACTTACGATGGGACCTTTAAATGCCTTAATTATGTATAAATTTGCTGAACTTAATAAAAAGTGTTCTTGGCCTACAAAGAAATGAATAACTTTTAGTCGTGAAAGTATTTTTCTTCATTAAAGAATGCATTTTTAAGAAAAGTATAGGTTATATGAAATGATAAACCGTGCCCTGTCTTGTTATTCCTTTAATCTTTCTAAAAAATCTGAATGGCCTCGGAACGTGATCTCACAATTGATGTTCATCCAAGAATTCTTTTTTTTTCTCTGTTGCTTATAAATGATAGAAAATTTACCGTCTAAGGAATTCATTTGTGTGAAAATTTTGGAATAAAATGCTAATACCACTTTAAAAATTTGTTTATGTTAACTCTAAAATCAAATTAAAAAATAACTATCCAATAAATAATAATATTTACAAAATACGTTACAATCACTCATTTTTTTAAATTCGTAAATTTTCAATATATATTAAATTTGGACTAAAATTTATTTTCTGAAATGTACTTTAAAATTTTATTTTTTGTAAAAGATACGAAATATCTTCCTGTCATTCATGCATATTTATAACGAAAGAGCGTTTGTTTCACAATCTTTGAAGAAACTATAGGCCATATTTAAAGCACATTTCTTTCACAAATATTTTCTATAATATTTTCATGAAATTTTACTTACCAAACATAGCTTATTTTTTATCAAAATATCTGGCTTTAATTTTCAGGGGTGAATTTTTGATAAAATATTTGTTTATAAAAACCTTAAAGTTTCCTTTTATGAATATTCATGCAGATTTATGTTTTAAAAATTTTGAATTAAATTTAATGCAGTGTGAAAACGAAAGATAAGTGCGTAGTTGTATTTTTAAAATTTTTATTACAAATTTTCTTTTTCAAGATTTTATTATTTAAAAATATTTTACATGTGTAAAAAGTGACATAATTATCAATTACTGCTGATTATTTTTTAAATTGATCTAAATTTTAATGATGAAGAAATCCTAATTCATTTTGGAATTATTAAACAGTGTTTTTATATCATATTTCACAGAAATGATTTTTTTTTATCTTTGAATTTTTACAATATTATAACCAATTTTCTGAAGCATTTCATGACAAAATTTTATACGAGAAACAAATAAAATTTTAATGTATCATAAAGAAATGTTTGTATCAATTTTTTAATGTTTTCTTTTATGACGAAAAAATTTATGACAAATCTGCTAATTTACTTCAATATGTATATAAATAACAATTGTGCAAAATGAAATATACACTACGCAGTAATGCTCAATCAATCTCAGTAACGATCAATTCCTTTTGAAATAAACTTCTGTTTTAAAAATAGAAAAGATGTTTTCAATCTGAATCGGATGCAAAAAATACTGAAAAATGACATCTCTTCATCATAATAGAAAGTGCTATTGAAGACTTAATCATGGAACTTAAATACAACTTCAGTTAAAGGGTTTAGAAAGTTAAATGAAAAGGGAAGGTATTATTTAGTGAGACAGATTTGCCTATATCTTCCAAAATTCAATTTAGCAAGCATTGCAGCAGAAAGTTCCCCAACCTTTTATTTGACTTTCTTGTCTGCAAAGATTTTCTCCCCCAGCCAAGGACCTGAGGCATATCACTGATCCTCCTGTCTGCGTTTCCCTAACTTTTGTTAACAAACTTCGTGCTGACAGAAATTGTGCAATGGGATTATTAATTCGTCTTTTTGACAAAATTAAAGAATTTTTAACTTTTTGATTTCTGAGTTAGCATGCCATTATGCTTATCTTTACATGGAACTCATTGGAGCTCATTATTGAAAAAATGACTGAAGATCAGTTTTATTGCATATTTTAACTGTGAATTTGATTTAACATCTGTGTCTGTGTAAAGCGTATAAACATGACTATCATATTATTTGCCTTTTTATTATAATTAGCCTTTTAAAAATAAATTTTTAAACAATTGCCTTTATATTATGTATATTTACATGCGTTCATATTGTAAAAAAACATATTTCCATTTAAAAAATTTTTAGAAAAGATTTTAAAAAAAATACAATTATACTTACTTGCATACATTCGTATTACATATACTCATATTTGCATGTAATAACAAGAAACATCTGAATTTTTAAAAATCCTTTAGAATTCGAAGGGTGTTTATATATAATATGTGTACATTTTTGTACAAAAATTGATGTTGTATTTCTATGCATTCAATCTTCCTACAAAAGTCGCTTCATTTCAACTTTTATCAATTCGGGCTATATAAAACAAATCAGAATGTGTGTTGTGTTGTCGATGTTTTAGCATTGCTTTATGCGAAAATAATATTTTCACTGTATTTTTAAAATGCTGGTTTTTAGACAAGTTTTTGCAATTTTCACATCGTGTTATATGGAGACTCATAATCGGAATACTTGTTTTAATAGGCATAAAAAAGAACCTTGATGTTACATATTACAGATAAGTGTTTAAAATTTTATTTATTCACAAAAAGTTAAAATTAAGTACTAAAGAACGGAATTTAAGCAATAAAATATTTTTAGATTTCATTTTAAATGTTATAGATAATTGATTACATTATTATATGTATTCATTCTTCATTCAAGAATAATCCTACAATTAATTAATTTGTGAAATCAATGAATTCCCTAAACATTTTGGAACTTCTCTTATTGTAATTAATTATTTCAATTCATATTTTATTATAATTATAACTTAAATGTTGTGAAGAAATTTGTTTCAATTTTTTTTAAAAGTCTGAAAAATCCTAAAATATTAAATCAAAATATTCGCTAAATCGTTTTAATCTTTTTCACTGAAATGACATGTTGGAGTCGTGTATCGACCTAATATTTAATTATGTATTTAAGTTAAAATGGCAATTAATTTGAAAGACAAAAATCACTTGGGCATGTTTAAGCATCTCACATGCTCTTCTCTCTATTCCATGGATTGCAATAACAATAAATGCCCAAAATAAAATGTATAATCTAATTAAGAGTTTAAATAATCTAATTAAGAGTTTAAATAAGTTTAAATAGTCTTTTGCATTTCAAGGGGTTAAATCTGTATAAATAGAAATGTTATCAAAGATTTAAAACAAAAAAGTATGAAATAATGCTAAATATTTGAAGATAAAATTTATATTAAACATTTTAAATATTTTAAACAAGCATGCAATATTAATTAAGAAAAAACTTATTGTTGGGCGTAAAAATCGCAAATATTTGGATTGCCAAAGGCAGTGAAATTAAAACCCCAAAAATATGCATCGAGAGTTAATTTTATACTAAAATGCTTTAATAAATACAGTAATTATTCCATGAATAAGCACTATAATTTACATTTTAATATCTTTGCTGGAAATGCAATTTTATATGATACTTAAGAAAAGCTGCTTGAATTTCATCTAATAATTTAACTAAAAGTTGTGTATGAATATCCAGTTTGATACATATTGCTGAAAATTAAAAGATATTAGCATATGATTTCTGATAATCCTCAATCATTAGTAAAATAACACTCATTATCTTCAGGAATTGAGATTTAATAGAAACTCTTTCATCCTTAATTGTCTTCCTTGCCAGATTAAATACAAAGGCACGAACACTCCTTTTATGAGAGATTTATAGAAGGGAGATTTAAATCCTTTTTGAAGGATTGGATATTTGGAAACGACTTTGTCTAGTTTGATCAAGAAACTAATCAAACATTAATCATTCGCAGAATAGAAGAGAGTATCATAATGAAATTAAACCACAATCAAGAGTAGCTACGAAATTCAAACTTTGCTTTTCGCATTCTTGTTACTTCATGAAGTAGAAGTTGACAAGATCCTTTGTAATAAATCAACAATAGATACAGCAGTAGAAAGACTAATGTTATTCTTACTCATAAAAGGAAATTTTATATATTTAATTTGAATGCGGTTTGCAATTTTATATATTTAATTTTGCTACTTTAGTCAAAAGAAATTTCAGAATATTAGATACAGAAAATTCTGGTTCAATTTCATTTTTTTTAATTCTCTAAAAAATAAAAAAATGACGATAACGTCAACGTCATTGATTTAATACCTACTTCAATGATTCATTTTAAGATATTAATAAGAAGGCTAAGTATATTTTATTAATACATTAATATATTTCATATATAAATAGTAGTGAAATCAATTTAAGATTAAATAAATTATTATTTATAGATCGATATTTTAGAATAAAAAGACTTGATTTTATTACATAATTAAAATATTTGACAATACAAATGTATTGAAATCAGATCAACTTAAACACCTTTGAATATTTTCAAGATACTTTGTAATAAATCAATAATTCATTACAGCAGTAGAAAGACTGTCATTCTTGCTCATAAAAGAAGTGCGAAATAGAAATAATGATGTAGAAAACGCATAGATTTTACCAATTTTTATCATTTTAAATATTTCAAATCATTTTCTTATTTAAACATTTACCTTTTTATCATGAGAAAAGGATAATACCGTTCGTACACATTTGAATTTAAAAAGAGCATATGATGATAATATTTTAAATTTATTTTCCTCTATAAACACGAATGTATTGCCTATTTATACAAATTAAATATAAGTGTTTCAAATAACTGAAAAATATGTCATTATAAATAGTACGTATTATCTTGAAGACGATTACTCATAAAGGTAAGGGAGCTGAATAATCCTCCATACGATCCATTAGAATTTGCTTTTTTATACAAAGTGATTATCGGATGTCTTTAAAGATATACATGTAGATAGAAAAGGCTGAATTGGCTTGACATAATAATTGAATATAAGTGGGAAAATGGGGCAGTTTTAGTGGTAGAACTACGCTGTGGAGAGGTCTCTGACGTGAATTTTAAATATGGAGCTTAAAACAAAGTAGGAGCATTTCAGAGAATTTTATAATCATTGTTTTACAAATTCAAAACTAGAGGGCACCTGTCCAATGGAATCAAAATTTAATTAAATTGAATCGATTACTTGATAAGTTCTGGAAATATTAAAATAGTGCAATGTCAAAATTATGTAAGAAACGCATAAAAACCATGTAAGGTTTTAAAACTGTAGTGCATCGCACGAAATGGATGAAAATTCAGTAAAAAAAAACCTTCCTCTTATAAAAATATATTGTTTCTAAGTTTTTGCTGCAGAATCTTTTATCATATTATTCAAAATTTTATATCGTATTTAATGCTGATACTTTTATTGTTACGAAACTATGCAACCAGGTCTAAGTAACCCTGGTATACTCAAATTCAGAATATCAAAGTATTATTACTACCTGGTATATTTCTAATAACTTTGGGGTGAATTGCATTTTTGTTAAAGAAACAACGAACGTATTAACACATATACCGATTTTAACATTTTAGTTCCTTCCTCGATTTATAATTTATCATCTTCAGTCACAGAAACAGAAGAAACGAAATATCCTAAATATCCTATCCTACATCACACAACATTAACTTATTATGTGACGGATTTGATCGAAAAATTGAGACCTTTGAAAAGAATTTAATTTCTTATTTACTTAATTCAATTTTCTGAAAACTGAAGTAATAATAACCACTGATTATTTCATTTTATATTTATAATGAGAAATAATTAGCATTGATTGTTTCATTTTTTGGATGTTTGATTCTTGGAATATTTTTTCGGTGATTAATGCACTTCCTTTAAATCAGTATCGCTTGTTTCATCGCTTATTATCAAAAATTATACTAAAAATATAGTAAGTTTTCTGCAATTTGAATACTTGTTCTGCAACTTTTATAAATTTGTATTAAAGCCGGTATACTGCAACAGCAACGTATAATGACTAATAATTAAAATTTCTCATCAATTGAAAGTTAATCTTCATCAGTCTAATTAATTAATTTCATCATCATTCTAATAAAAATTATATGTTTCCTGAACATAATTTTGACTTTTATAAATTCAATTCCTCTTTACTGATAAACCACCTTTGTCAGTTCGACATTAACCTGACAAATATCATAATGGATCAATAACAAGTTTATGAAAAGTTATACTGCATTTCTCAATACCTTCTAGAGAATATTGCTCTAAAATTTTAATTTTATATAAAATCATTAAAATAATTATTTCTGTTTTCTCATGCTTTAAGAAATATTTCTCCTTAAAAATAACTAATGAAATACAAGAATAAGAGTTTCTGAAACAAGAATCGGTATAAAATATGCAAATCTTATCTTTCTAAGACAAGGATAGATATAAAATACCACAAAGAAAACAAATGCAACCGTTTAAAGCATCATTAACAGAATCATTTTTACAGCTTTAAGACTTGATAAAAATGATATGCTACTTAATAAGCGTCCCATTATAAGTCGTCTTATCTTTTAAAAATATTTACATTTTCTGTCACGGCTTTGTCTGATGCTATTCAAACAAGCACAATCCATATACAGGAATAAAATATCTTCACATCTATGAAACAGATGGGCAGAAATTCGGATTTGTTCAGTTTTAACCTCAATGTTCGAAGGAAGGATTTGAATATTTTTACCACGACTGCATAGTATTGAAATTCCTGCTTTAAAATTCAAATACATAAAACGAAGTCTGCTTTATCTCGCTGTTGAGTGACGCCGAATTTATCTGTGTATTGTTAGAAATATATATGCATTCACTTTTACCCCTTTCTGATCATTTTAAAATGTCAAATTGCTTCACAAAGACCGTTAGTTAGCTTTGCCTTTCAAACAGTTTATGTATTCATTACGAGTTCCTTACTGTACAAATTAAGTTATGCTTCTAAAATGCCACTTACAAATGAAATAATTTGTTCCATTATTTTCTTGCCAACAGGAGGGTTTTATGTTTTTCCACAGAAAATAAGAATTTTAATATATAGTGCACATTCTCTCAAAATAAATATATTCTCTAACAAAATAAAAATATATTCTCTCAAAATAAATAAATATATTGATTTAAATTATAAGAATTTATTATTTTAGAATTTAAAATCAAGATCATTTCTGCTTTCAGCAGTACATAAAATTATTTCTAACCCAGAGGCATATCTACTTTTTTTTTCGGCATCGATTTATTGATTTCTGCAGAATAAGAGAACCTTTGACGAATCCAAACAATTTATTGATCAAAATATGCAAAACATCTTATGTTAAGCCAGTGAGATGTGAAATTTGACAATTTATTTTTTAATTTTAAATTACCATTTTTATCAGTACTAACATAGCTCTGTTTTTCTGTAAATATACCGATAAACTTAAAACGCGATCTTTTAAAATTTAATTGGCAAAAATCAACAATTTCAAATACAGAATAAAATATATTAAGTACTAGCCACCTTTGGAGACCAGCCGGTTCGCCAGTATTACCGCTCGCTACAATTTTCAATTAAATATTTTAAGTAACTGGTCTCTTAATAGATTCTCAAACAAAACATTTTTAATCTTCAAATTTTGATAGTCATACCAAACTTATACTGTTGTTTAGATCGTTTCGTTCAATTTACTATATATATTTTGCTAATTTGTTGTCATTTCTGGTAAAACTTCAACTTTAATTTAAAGTGGAAATGATGAAATTGCAATTAATATAAAGATATTTTTTAATAAAACCAAGCGTTTTATTTTATTTATCATCTTTATTGTTATTTATTTCTTCTTATTATTATTGAATATGAGTATTGCAAACAGAATCGCTCGGTATATAAGTCTTATGTGAACTACAAAATATTTTTCATAATTTATGTAATATCTCAAAGAACAATTCAACAAAAATTTCTCAGATTCAGCATAAAATTCAGTTTTTAGTTTTGCTTTTAAGAGGATTGAGACGAAATCAATAATATTTTGTTCCGGCCTATAAATATATTTCAAAAATTATGAAGTAAGGTATCATATTCTGAGAAATATTCTGGACACACCAAATTTTAAATAAATGAATGAATGTTTCTATTTTCCACGATCAACTAAGAATTATTTATGAAGTTTTGAATGTTAAAAATTTAGAAAAACTCAACATTTTCATAATCTTAGGCCAATTAATCTTGAGAAACCTGCGCGCTGATTGGCGTATTTTCTTTGAAGCGATCGATGGAAAATCTAAAATTATCCTTTTTTTATTGAATAGTGATATTAAAATTTTCATAAATCAGTCAGTTTAAGTGATTGATTTAATTGATTGGAAATTAACTCTTTTTATTTAAAATATTAGTGTTTCAAGAACATTTTGTTAATCGTGATTTCCACAGCAGAAGCTTTATGTAAAATCAAAAATTCATTATTTATTAGAGCATTTATTGAATCAAGTTACATAAAATATAATCATTTTCCATTTAGATCATTTTAGCAGATCTGTGTCTTACTAAAGGTTTACAAATTAGCTGTGTGACCCTGATTTGAATGGATATCCTGTTCATATTAAACAAAACTTGCCTTAAAATAAAACTAGTTTATTGGATTAATAATATAGAGAGTGTAAAATATCACAAAATAATTTTTCTTGAATTTATTTTTTAGAAAAAATAATATTTCATATTTGTTTTATTTCCTACAGACACGTGCCGAAAATTATATTTTTGCAGATTTCATTTCCAAAAAGATTCAATTTATTTTTAATTGGAGCTTTAATCAATGTGATGGGAACACTTTGAAAATAGCTAATTTTTTCCCATGAATGCGAAGCGTGCTCGTGCAGCTTAAATTTTATTTTTATTTTGTACGAAAAAAATTGTTGAAAAATAGAGTTAAAATATTTATTTAAAAACTCATTAAAAATAGAAATTTAATTTTAAGGTTAAAACATTGGTATCATTTAAAAGATAAATTTTTGATTTTTAACTTCATGTAAAAACCTTTTTTTGTGCGGTAATATTTTCGGAAGTTATAACAGAAACACACCAAACTTTCGCTTAATTTTTAAATAAATAAAATTCTAATTAAAAATTCGAAAAAATAACCCCCAGGTGTACATTCCCTGGCTCCAAGTTATACACGTGCCAAATTCGGTAGCTGTAGGTTGAATGGTCTGGCCTGTAGAGCGCCAACACACACACACACACACATTGAGCTTTATTAGAAATATTGATATTCAAGAAAAATTAAAAATGTTTAGCACATGGACATTAATCAAATAATACGTAAATTTATATATTTATATTCATATTTCAACAGTATATTTACCACTACGGGGTATAACGTTTTCAGAATGTTCAATAATGAATGCTTTCAGACTATTTGAACTACTGTAGAGAAAAGTTATTATTTCAATAAACTAAACGAATAATATTCTAAACTTTTCAAACAAGCACAGCGTCAATGTTTTCATGAATAGAATAAAGAATGTGTTTAGATCATTTGAAATTACTACATTAGATTATCATTACCAAGGTTCTTTTATCTAAGATCGTCCTACAGTTCCCGTGTGATCATCAGGTAAACAAAAACAAAAGATTTATTATTTCACATCTATCGTTTGAAAAGCCTTTCGATTCACAATAATGCATGTATAATTGTGAAGAAGTATAATAATTTACGTTCAAGTTTTGATTCGGTCTTTAGAAGCATTTATGTTTTATAATAATGTTTTGTTTCCCACATCATTAATACAAAGAGGAATTGCTGGAATACGCTTTCAATTATTTTTATCAGAAAAGTGTATATTTACAGAAATTAGTTTTTATTTCATGATAAATGCTTATATTTAAATATTAATGATTTTTGGATTAACAATATATGTAGCTTGTGGCTCTTTTTTATGTTAAATGTTATCATTCCTTAACCCTACTTTTGCATTTTTGCCTTTTTTTAAATTACTGTAGAGAATTAAATAATAAATTTTAAAAAAAATATTTGCAACATTTTACATTTAAATAAAAGAATATTTTCCATAATTCATTATTTAAATTCTTTTTTTTTGAATTTTAATCAATATTTAAATCTCACAAATTATTATTTAATTTTTTTTTATCTTTCCTATACTTATTTACATGAACTTCTACTGCAAAAATAAAAATATCATGCGATTTAGATTTAAAGTAAAAGAATTTCCCTCAATAAAAAAATGAATTTTTATTTCACAGATTATTTTTTTTTTCGGTTACGAAAATTCAAAACTGCTCAAGGCGGAAACATATCTTCACTTAATAGTTTTATGATGTGCGCTCTTCGAAGCTTTTCCCAACATATTTTACTTCAAGAAAACCGGAATATCATAAGGGATGAAAGCTTTCAAACTTTCTTAAGAATATATTCATGCGTCTGTTTTTTAGCCTTCAGCAAATGTTCGAGTGTTTGTCAAACCGAATGTCAGTTGTGACCGATTTCTGAATAGAGATAAGTTTTATAAATTTTTGAAAAATGTTATTTTAAAAATTTTTCGAGGCTAACTTCGATGCCCAAAATACTAATACTTGATAAAATATTAAGCTGTTGAGCATTTTCATTCATTTTCAAAGCCGCCTCCCGCCTCCCAAAAATGGATGAAAACATTTTTATTTGTAGAATAAAAAAAATTTAAAATGGTAAAAATTAAGATTTTTTATTAAATTATTTTATTAATATTTTATTCTGTATTTTTATACGGTGATTTTTCTATAATTTAATACTAATAGTTATTCGACTTTTCTATGATTCAAACTTCTACTCACGCATACTCTTTGATGACACAAATATTAAAAACAATATTCTATATTCAAGAATTCCCAAGAATTCGTTTACAATATGTGTGTACCAAAATATAATATTCACTTTTTAAAAATAATTCTTCTTGCTGGAGTGTTTTCGAGATTTAATACTAATTTTTGTATTACTGGCTTTTATATTACCTTCTCTGCAATCTAGTTTACTTAAAGCAGACCTTTTCAGATGGTATAATTCTAAATAAGCCATTTCAATGCAAAATTTTCCCAATAGTTGAATTTAATATCAACCACCATTCATCATAATTTCCACTTTAATTTCTCTCTAAAATTGATTTAAGTCACTAAAATCGATAAGATTTAACATTCATACTTATCTTGACATTTTTGTGTGTCGATGCAAGGAATGTTATATACCTAGATAGATATAAATGAAAGATATATTAGGCTACACTTCGACTTTTAGGTCAAACATAAATGAGCTAGTCATTTCTACGGAAAAGTCATCTAAAGAGGTAAATTCGTTCAGAACGTATAAGAAATAAAATCACCTCTACATCTTTTCTAAAAATGATTTATGTTACTTCGCAAACATATGTTGCCTTAGTTTTTCGAAATTCCTGGTAACAACCGAATTTTGGAAGACCTGAAACAGAATTTCCTTAGTTTTGATAAAAACATTTTTAGAAGCAGGGCACGTGCAGAAAAGGAGAAAGACATCATTTCGGCCTTTCTACAGAGAAGAATCGTAAAATAACTTGCTTCATTTTCCGTGTTTTGTAAAGAGTAGTAAGAGGAAGGCTAAAGAAATTCTTTTAGTTCTTTCATGCCCATGCAGACAACAAATTTGCACCTGTTGAAATGCATGGAAGTTTCTTGAAATTTTACATGTGTGTTGTGTTTGTCATTATTAGAATTTTGCTCACTATCCCTGGAATATAAGGACCAGTGAGCTATATTCTAAGAATATGGAGTAGAAAAATATTACATTTACACAGAAAATATTTAGTTTCCATTCTATTATTCTTTTAGAATATAAAGGTTAATAATCGACTATAATTTATGTTAATAAAATTTGATTATCGATATTAAAATTAATTTTGGTGCCTTAATAATAAAGAAAATTTAGCATATAAAAATGCTTACAAAAAAAATAACATCAAGAAATAAAAGGAATAAAAGGAAAATCTACAAGCATACATTTTAAATAGTATGCTAAAAAGTAGAATTATAAATATTATGGAATTTTAAAAGCAATTTTTTCTCAAAGTTACCACCAGATGGCGTCTTTAGCATTAAAAATCAAAATTTAATTTAATCAATTAATTAGCGTATTTATAAGTTATAAAAACATAAAAATATCTTTAATAGCACGAAATGTCCAATATTATTGTTGCGATATCTTATGCTAATTATCTTGTTGATATTAATCGGAGTTCAGAATATCGAAAAACATCGGGAAGACGCCGTACAATATTTTGTCCTAATAGAGATTTTAGTGCCATAGAGTAAGCTTACAAAATTTCACAAAAAAATTACAAAGCATACAAAATTTCTATTCTACAAACACAAAAAATGTGGGTGGAACAAAACAGCTTGAAAATAAGTTTTTTTTTTCGCTGTGGGTATTCCGGTTTTGCCTATAAAATAATCATAGACGTCTTTTCTAAACGTGACATCATTTTATTAACACACTTCTAGACAGTTGTTGTTCCCATATATATTTGCTATTTTCGGATAATATTTTAATAGATTATTATTAATAATAATCAATAAAGGAGATTAATCGATTTATCACGATGACCGGTTAGTATTAATAGTAACTAGTTATTATTACACTGACCACGATATTAAATAATGTTAATCATTAATATTAAATTATTAATCACATTACGGCAACAGATATAAGACTAATGAACCAGCGATCCACCTTTTTGATATTTTCGCCCTAATTTAATTTTGTCAAGGGATCTGAATGATAAAAATGTAATCATGGGTTCTTTAAAATAATATGTGCTTGACGACTATTTTTAATAGCTATCTACTTTCAAAAAGAATCGCGAGTATAAAGTTTAATTTTTCGAATTGGGCGAAAATTGAACATTTTTATATAAAGATGAAGGAGTGTTGAATTATTAAATAAATGAATACTTATTTTCAAAGCATGGTTTATTTCAATAAACTACATTCATATATATAAAAGTATTCTTCCTTTAAAAGTATAAAAGTAAGTAAGAATGAGCATGGATATACAATCAGCAAATCGGTTGCAATTTTTACAGACATTTTAAGCTTTTTTTTAGTTGATCCCTTAATCCAATCAAAATATAATAAAGGATTCGTTTTTATTTGAATCTGAAATGAATTATGAGATTTGAATTTGCAATCCGTCTAGCAAAATAACATGCTAAATTTCAGACGTTTGGAATACAAATGTGTTTTAAATCCTCTGTGAGAAATGAAATCGGTTTCAAATACAGCCCGATACAGAATATTTTTATCTCCAGTATGTTCGGTAAATTTGATTATGGAAGAATGGGTCTTCTCAATTTTTGTTTCCATATTTTTCAAACAATATTTCTTAAGCAATATTTTTCGTTCTTTATCTTGAACGTCATTTAATATTTAATCAATACATAAGAAACTGCTGTTATATATCAAAGTATTTGAAATATTTATCAAAGGAACACAAGCATGCATCACACATTTTGTAATCAATTTAAATAATCTTATATATTTTGTAACATTGTCGGTGCCACGCCGAAACTGTGAATCTGCTGCTGTGACTTGATTTTGGTCATGGAATGGAAGATGTAATAAACTTAAATAATCTGAAAAAGTTTATTACCTTCCCAAAATGCTGGGATTATTTAAGATGCGATTTGACTCAAAATTAGAAATGGCTTGTAAGATATTTAAAAAGTTTTATTCAATTTTTCGACTGTTTGTAATAAATAAATTAATTCAGTTACAAATGCAAATTACGAATCGGAAATTCAGGTGATGAAGAATAATTGTTGTGACCAAATGTGGGGGAAATGATTTTTTTTAATTTTTATCTAACCTAGAATTTAAAAATCATTTTTAATAATATTTTTTAAAAATATTTTCCACATTTTTAAAGGTTAACCCAATAAATTTTAGGGCTTTAGTACAATGCTATTACCCTTAGTACAATACCGATGAAGTACAAACTTTTATATTACAAGCTTTAATTTGTTTGATGACTAACTATTATATAAACAATAAAAAATTAAACCAATAATATAAATTAAATTAGTTAAGTAAAAAACTTTATAAAACAATTTAAACATTAATTATATATCAGGTACACTAATTTTCTTATTCTTAAAGATTATTAACTTTTTTAATTAAATCAATATCTAACAAGAGGTTTCACACAACTTAATATCCTTCTTAGAAAAATGCCAAAATTGTTAAATGTCGAAGTAATTGGCCTTTTAAATCTATGGCATTATCGTTGCCTAAATATATTTTCTTGTTTCCTTACAAAAAATTGTGTCTAGCATAAAGATAACATTCAAAGTTTCTGGGAATTGAAATTTAATATTTGTTCCTCGATCTTCCAGAGAAAAAGCTTAACAATAACTTGTAACACAAAATGTATCTGATAATTTTATATATTTTTATATATTTCAATTACTATTTCTTCTAAAATTATTATATTTGTAAGTAGTTCATTGTTTTTCCTAAATTTCACTTTGCGAAAATAAAATAATATGTAGTTAACATATTTACTTTCCCTCCAAATGAAAATGAAAATTGTTAGGCAATAAATTCTAATTAAACAGTTACGAAAATTGACAAGATATTCCCTTGACACCCTACTTAATTACAAAAAGATTTCTTTTTCTGTGAAACTTTATTAATTTCCATAAAACCTTCTTAACATGTTAAAATTAAGTTGTCTAAACTCATTACAGTTTGAAATCGCCATGTTAGGTATTGACTTAATTAATGGTTGTTAATAATCTTTTAAGAATAAGCAAAGTAGTTTTCTACTACGCACCAATATTACAACATATTTTTTTAAATTTCGCGTTCACAGAATTAATAACTCCATTTAAACTATTGAAATAGTTTTGCTTACTTAATTTTCTTACTTAGATTTCCTAGCTTTATTGACAGTTAAAAACACAATCTGTTAGCAAGAAAGTCAAGAAAGAAACTTTCTTTAAAACCTTGTCTTAAAATTCAGGCCTTAGAGATAGAGTGTGTAAATAAATTTAAATTATCAATATATTTTTAACATTGTAGAGAGAAAATATATCTTTCCATTTAAATGGCAATGGTAATAATTGTGCGTTTCATTTTAAAGTACCAACTTTAACACTCATTGTTTTGAAAAATAGCAAATAAAGATAGAGATTAAAGAATATAAACATTTTTTTTTAAATTTTGAATGCATAAATAAATCTTCTGGACAATATATACAATTTAAAATATTACTCATGACGCGTTAAAAAATTATTTCCAAAATTTGTACTTTTCATTTGCCTATTTTCAAATGCATACGTTTCTGCAGTGATATTAATTCAACCCATGACTTTAAATAGATCTTAATATTGCATTGCAATGAATTATAATGTGTAAAAACATATATATGTCCAATTAATCAGACTAATTTGATCAAAACCGAAATTGGATAACAGAATAATTGCTGAATCGAAAGCTAATTATATATTTGCATTTACTTGTCATTTTTAAATGTTGTTACATTCCATGGCCTTAAATATCAATTGAATTATCCAGACGTGAATCTGTTTTAAGATTTTCGGTTGCACCTTAGCAAAAGAATAAATCTTTCAATAAATAAATAAAATGGAAACTAATCAGATTTTGGTATATGTGCAGTTAAATTATGTCGTACTAATTTTTTTATTCTTATCTATAATTATATGCTACACGTTATAAATAGCTGATTAACAGCAGCTGTAATTTCAGATAAGATAGAAATAAAATATCTAATTGGCATGACCAAATGATAAAATGAATACAGAGATAGTATACAGCAAATTATTGGGGGGGGGGGGAATTCTGCTTCATAAAGCTTTTACAATACTTTTTGTTATTAAAAGAATAAATAAGGCATTTAAAGGTTACCAAAAGTCTGAATATAAAAGTTTTAACTAAACCAAGAGAATTTACATTAAAAACAATTTTTGATTACAAATTTTCTTCCTAATTTAAAAGATAAAAATCAGAAAAATTGCTGTCTTCTTTATACTTTAGGTATTATTACTTTTTTTATTTGATAAAAGAACTCTAATAGAATCAATTTCGAAAACTTTTTTTCATTGTAATTCCATTTTGTACTTTATATTTTAAAATGGAAAATAATTTCTTTTTAAACGCTTAAATTTGTGTTTCTAATGCTAAATAGTGTTGCTAATATTTAGCCATATTTTATTAAAAGGAATGTTTATTAGAAGAAATTAAGTAAATTATCTTTATATTACAATGAATTCAAGAGAAATCGAATTTAAAGTACTATTTAAATTTAATAAGCAATAAATTCAATTTCAGTCCAGACGAAAACTAATATGTGCTTCATAATTTTTTTCATTATTAAGAAAATGGTACTTTCAAACCTACACTAGTAAATCAAGAAAAAAATATTTATAAAAAAAACTAAATATTTAATTGACATACTTAATATAATAAGTTATTCAAATAAAAAGTAAATTTATTCATTAGTTTGATTAATAATTTTTTAACTAACCAAACTAACTAACCAAAAAAAACTAAATATTTAACCGACATACTTAATATAATAAGTTATTCAAATAAAAAGTAAATTTATTCATTAGTTTGATTAATAATTTTTTAACTTTGTTATTAAGCAAAAAAATATTAGTTCTGGAATTTATTAAGAATGCAAATGGGAAGTCGAAAAATTCTTTTGCATTATTTATCTGAGATAGAAGATCTAATATTCTGATACTTTCATTTACTTTTCTGCATAGAAAACGAAGGAAAATAAAACCATGCCAATCATTTTTGTCTCAGGATTAAACATTCATTCAAGATAATGTTTGAAAACATTCTAGAACTAAATTCATATCTTTATTTCAGAAAAACATTGCTTATCGTAAGCGTAAAATAAGTAATCTTTCATTTAACACAAATCCTTTGTTTGCTGTATTTTCCTTCTAAAAGGATGTAGGCAAAAAAAGTATGATTCTTAGAAAAGAAACTTTGATGAAATTATATATTACCTCTGTTAACAAATTTTTAAGTACTTTTTTATTCTAAAAATGCTTTGAAGGACTTTAGAAATTTCTTATAGTACAAATAAAAATTCTTCTCATCAAAAATAATTATCAAAATAATCTTCAATAAATAAAAATTAAAATTTTACTAAAACATCAAATAAATTCGACAATTAAAAACTTTTATTTAAAAAGTTTTACATCAGTAATTACATTCGACGAAAGATATATTTATTTTCCCAATTATTTTACTCAACATAGATTTACTTCTTAAAACAAGCAAACAAAAATATTCTTGTTTCCAACACATCCTAATTAATTTTCAAAAAATTACTACTAAAATATATTCTTGCCTTGTTTTTATTAAACACTTCCAATATTTTCGCAAAAAAAAACTCGTCATTCAAAATAACACCAAAACATGACTTCATAATTCTTATACGGTGAATTTAAAAATGATTAAATGTTCATTTAATCCTACACTTAGTAGATCATAATGAAAATAAAATAAAATATATTTAAATCTCGGTAAAGACATCCTTTGAGAAATCAGCACTTTAAAATAATATTTAAAAACATTCTCCGACCAAATTTAATCTCCAGAAGAAAATCCTTCTGCATTGAGGGTGAATAGCCCTCCACTTGACTGGGGTCCATTTGTTTGTTGCGCTTTCTACTCCAAGGGGTCGTCGGTAGACAAACAAGTGTGATCCTAACGGGAGAAGGTTTGATGAAATTAAACAAGAGCTCTTTTAACGAATTTTCAAGGACAATTCATTCTGTCAAGTACGGGACTAATTAAATTTCACAGCTAAGAGGTTTTGTTTGTTTTGAGCTCCTTTCTCTTCCTGATTTTTACTGACAGAAAATCCCTCGGAACGTGTATTAAATTAAGAACTTTTAGCTCCTATTATGAAGAGGGAAAGGAGGAACTTTTTCTAAAACTTTCGTTGTCGCGAAAACGGCTCAGTAATGTTAGCATCAATAATTATAGATTCGTGTTTTCTTTAAATTAAACATGATCGTAAAAGTATTTTGATGGAAGTTTTCGGAATTCGTTTTTCTTTCTTTATTCTTAATCATTCCCAAGTGAGATTCATAGTTTTACTCACTTTTTTCCCCGGAATTTCACCTTTTCAAATTTTATTTTATGTTTGAATTCATTGATTGCTCCAGGAATGTTAGGAAAACAGACGAACTTGCACAACTGGGAATATATTTAAAGTAATTATCATTTGCTTGCAGAGAAAATATTTGAATTTATTATGTTTAGTTTGATTTGTCCTAAGTCCGTTTTACATCTACGAGGACCTAATAATTAATTACCTATTTAGAACCCATTTAAAAATAATTAGGATATAACGATAGTTATTTTGAAACGGGATGAATAATTTTGAACTATTGTCAGATGACAAGGGCAACACCTTAGCCTATATCTCTCTCTGAATTTGGCAATGCAACAGCAAAAACACTTTCGACATTGATTAACGCTTCGTTTATCAGGCCCATTCACACAGCGGAATTTGCGGGGAAATTAAATCTCCAACCCACGATCTGCCCATCCCAAAGTAAGAAATCAGCTAAAAGCCACTACAGCTTCTGAAATAACTATGAAAAATAATGTAAATTGAAAACAAGCCAATTTATAAACAAACATAAAATCACAAATAAATCTTATTAAAGTTTTATTTTCATTTTCTTCAGAGTTAACTACCTGCATTTTAATAACAAATAGTTTCTACGTAAAACAATTTTAAGTGCGATTTTTCTAGTTTTCACTTTCCACAAAAAAGGAATTTTCAAAGATCACTATACAGAGAAGAGCAAACATATGGATTTGATAATATTTTGTTAATAATGTCTTGTTTATATATATATATATATATAATATTAAAAAACTCAAACATAAGAATTATATATGATCTATTTTTATTTCAATGGAGGATGAGATTTTTCAAATGTTATCATGAGATCTAATCTTTATAAGTAATACACAAAGTAAGAAATAAAGGCTTACTAAATGTACTCTAAAAATTAGAGAGGCGAAGAGCAAAATAATTTAAACCAAAGGCAAATTCCATTTTTAAATATACAGAAATATATGACGCCCTTCTCAACATAATTGATACTTTAAAAATATTGAATATGAGTGCTTACACAATAGAGCATTGATGTTTATCAAACACTTAAGCAATAGAAAAAATGATATTTGTATTTACCTGTTGGAGAATAAAATGAATCTTCGATCATTTTGAAAAATATAATTCAAAATTATTTCCGGCTTATTTAAATATCAACAAATATAAGACCATATCTAAGCGTTTTACGTAATGGTGTAAAAGTATGCAAAATACAAGGAATATATTTCAAGTTAACTTTGAAGACAAATTTTATTTTTTTCTCAACAAATGTAAAGTTAACTTATAAGTCTTTTACCACTGATGACAAAGTGTGTATATATATTGCATTAACTCTCAGTACAAATTTTATTTTTTTTAAATAATGAATAAGTGCTTTTATTAATATGAGTTTTAATTACATTTTTTTAATTGCAATGGACCGTAGAATTAGATATAACATAGAATTTGCTAAATAACGCATTTAATATATTTGCCCGCGAATCATACAAAAATTAATCCAAAAGAATAATTAATAGATATCAAAATTTATATTTCTTGAAAAAATAAGTCCATTTTCTTAAAATACGAAATATTAATTCCTGCTAAGAAACCGATGAATTAATGAATTATTTTCATGAATTATTCCACTTATAAAGAATAATCCAAAAATAAACCAAAATGTTTATTTCATAATAAATATGAACGTTTTTAATATCAATAATATTGATACAAGGAATCTTTATCAACAAGCTTATTAATTATTATTTGCCAAGCCTTCATTTCTTTAACTACATGTCTAACTATGTAATGTCTGATAATTGCAATAAAGAATAATAATGGTGTAATAAGAAATACTTTATTGTTAGAAAAAAAGAACAAAATCATCCTTTACCAAAAAAAGGCAGCTGAAAACTTTTTTCAGAAGATGTGCATTAATGTCCTTCAATTGGCTGCAATTATTATTTTCAGCAATATTTTCTAAACTAAATATTTTGCATTTTAAATGTTAAAGAGAGGGGGGAAAAGACGAGAGAGTAGACATAATTAAACTTTTCCTGCTTATCAATATCGGTTGCTTTTATTAGTGGGTTTTTTTCTAAGTCTTCAAATAAAATGAAATGAATTGCAATTTTTAAAATAAGTTGAGAAACAAAACTGCTGAGTAATGTTTTTTCTCATTTATTCTTTTATCATTCTTGGAAAAAAAAACTTACGAAAGCATAATAATAAATCTAATCATCTATAAATATAATATTTCTGAATATATTTCAGAAAAGGACTGCAAAAGCAGCGGGCTTAGAGTTACTTATTTTAAATAAATGTCTTACTTGTGTTTTTTTAAGAATGGAAACATCGGTCATTAGATATCCCGCATTTTAGCCGATTCTTTTAAAATAATTATTTATTTTCAACCAATAGCTCGTTTATGAAAAAAAAAATCGAAATGGCTCATTCTAGAGAAGAAAGCCTTGCTATATTTTTGTTAAATTTTTAAATTTCTTATTTTCTCCAGGTGTTCACCAGTTGCAATAGTTGCTTGTTTATTCCATTAGTTTATAGTTTTTTATGAAAGAAAATTAAAAACGAACAACTATTTTATTCTCAGAATATTAAGAATTACTTCCAGTATGCTCCATTTTTGAGAAGAAATATCGTTTTATATGTCTAATTCCACAAATTATTTTTCCCAATGTTATATATTTAAATAATATAAACATTAATCATAAGATATAATTCATTATTTATAACGGCATTTTAAAATAATTATTCTCAATTCATAGTTCAATTTTGAAATTAATCGAAACTTTTCCAATTCGGAGAAAAAAAAATTGTTAAATTCTTGAGAAACTCAGATTTTATCCTTTTTTTTTTAGTCAGAAATGAAAAAGTAATTGTCAACACTTCACGTAAACTACAAAGCATTTAAAACGAAAGATTAACCCCATAATACCTTCAACCGAGTTAATTTTATTTCTTCTTATAGAGTTAATTAAACTCTATACTTTAAATGGCTAACAAAAGAAAGATAATTTTAACATCCGAGCATTAAAACAAATATTCAAGGTAATCGATTATAAAAAAAAGATGTTATTTTTAAAAAGAATAATATTAAAGATAATGTAAAATAGACAAAAACTTCTTAATCTAATTTTAAAGCAAATAAAACCTCTAAAAGATTTGCTAAAACTACAAGATCTAATTTGTCTCTTTAACAACTGTATGCAAAATTTTTTCCTAATTAATTTCGCAAGATTATCAAATAATATATAAATAATTTAAATAATAATATAAAATAATCTCAAATCTTAATTTATAATATCTTTGAACACTAAGTTTACATAACGATTTATTAATTAATTTCCTTATAAACATAATTGAAATGAATCATTTAATGAAATGATCTTCTGTTTAGAGTTCAAAAAGTTTACTAAAAATGAAAAACGCTTATCTTTTAGGAAATCAGTATTTATAATAGAATGATTTGTAATTTTACGCTTATTTGAGCATAAAAATGAATCAAGATTAAATTTTCCATCCCTTTTCTCGCAACGTTTCATGTTTAAATGAGTTGTGCTTCATTTAATGAATCCCGGGGGGAAGACTATAATTCTGAGCCTCTAAGACAGAATTGGGAGATAATTGCAATTTTCGTGTTCAAAGTCAGAACCTGGAGCTATGTGGTGAGACACACTTGATTTGTAATCACTCTAAATGAGTTCAGGAGATATTAGTGGATCGGTCAAACAGGCATTTCCCAATTCATATCATGATAATTTAATATTCTCATCAAAATCAAGCTAAGATAAATGTTTTGGTAAAACATGGATGACTAAAAATTAATTAATCTTACTATTTATTTCACAAGTGTATTTATGTATTTAGTTACGTGTCTGATTTTTTTTCTAGTTTTCTCCTGTGTTCTGTTTGATTACTCACACAGTGAAATTCATTTTCTAAATTTCTTTTATTTTCATTAGTGTTCTGTTTGATTATTCAATGAAATAAGCTTGTGTTTTAAATTTATTTTCTCTAAAAGTGTTTTAAGAGTGAAACTGGAATTATGCATTACTTAATATCTCTTCCTATATAAGGACTCTATTTGAAACGATTTATTCCTTTACATTTGTTCTCTTAAATTTAGCAAATTTGAGATTGCTTTCAATGTCTTTTTCAATTTAAAATCCTAACAAAGTGGTCCTTTTTAGACACTTTTTTAACTTTATTTGTTTCATGCATGTAAAAACGAAATTTTATGTTTGATTTTCATTTGTCTTCTGAAATTCTAGAGTTCTCAAATTTTGCAGTGTTGTGTGTAGCCGATAAAAATACAATATTTTAATATTTTCTTAGCTTAATTAAATGTTAATTGATAGATTTTAATGAATTTTTATTTACAAGAGGGGCCACCTGATAATGAATTTGTGAAAGACTTGAATATATGGTTGCAAAATATTTATAATAATAAATTCTATTCACAAATAAAGATTGAAGGAATTAAAAATAAAGTTTTTAAAATATATTTTTATTAATCGTGTAAATGTGAGTCACTTAAAATAATACTATTAAAGTTTTAAATGCCCTTAATATCATAAAAAGGTAAATTATCAAATATCCTTTAAAAACTACAAATATATTATAAATACAATTGGGATTCTTATCTGCTTAGAGTATTTCCAACATCGGATCATGTTTTTATAGTCTTGATTTGATCTCCATGTTTTTGATAAAAAATATTTAGCACTTTTCAGTTTATCAATAAAAGCGTAATTGTAAAACCTATATTATTTTTAATATTCGATACACAAAGGCCTTTAAATTGTGCATTACTAAGCAGCAACGATTTATTAATAGAAAAAAAGAGGTTATTTGCATTTTTGTGGCTGAAAGGAATTATAAGTTACGAAATTATACATTTTTTTCATTTTGTATTTACTTGAAGGATTTTTTTCCAGAAATAATGTTTATACTTTCTTATAACTTATCTGGAAGTCGAATTTGCAGAAAAATATTTATTTTGTTTATTTATTTACTTATTGCTACCATTGTCCTAATAATTTATGTAGTAATCTTAAAGTTTTTGAAGTCCTTTGTAATTGGTTTTAAATTCTCTAATATCCTATTAGAAACATTACGGACTACTTCATTTTTAGACGAATAAAAATTTCCATATTTTACATTTACTTTTATGCAAATAAATTCCATTATAGAAAGTGTTAGATGATGTTTTTCGTTTGACAAATTCCTACTACCCTATATTATTGCGTAAATACCATTTATAAAATTTTTTTGTTTATTTAAAAATTAAGTTATTCTTTATTAAATAAAAATTCAATCCAACAACTCATTAGAAAATGTTTTATATGTAAACATGTTTCCATGGTTCTTACTTAATAAATTTCGAAAAACTCTTATACTTTCTTTTGATATAATTTACTTTGAAATACATTAGAGTAATCTGACTGTAAAATATAATTTTTTAAAGAAATTACTATCTTGTAAATTAAAAATGCAAATTGTTGAAACATCCATTTTTATTTTCCTTAACGATATGTATGTTTACCTTAACCTACCAAAAGAAAAACTTCTTCGAAAAGCATAAATTTTAATTTTTCATTCGAATTTTTCAGTCTAAATCTCAATTTTAAATAAATTTCCGTTTTTCGATTTTTTGAGAACAAAAGAGCGCGATTATTTTTTGATTTGTGTAACTTTTGTTGGTTCTTAAACACCTTTTCTTTTTTGTAAAAACGTGATATTTGTGCTCCAACTAGATAGCGATTTTTTTAAAGTTTTCTTCCCATACGCGTTTTGTTAATCATTTCTTCATTTTAAATATATATATCCAAAAGAATTGTTTAACGCTCAAATCGTTAAAACATGCATCCAATCCACTTGAAGCAAAATAAAAGTATCATGCAGTTTCTATTACAGGGTACAATCCATCTTATTTGTAACCTTTCATTGTAATATATATATCTTGTTCATCCACGGAACCATAACATTTCAAAGAAACAAAATTTAGACTGATATTATTTCCTCTTTTCCTAGTCCCATACTAAAATTGACTGCTATATATCTTATACTTAAACCATATTCTTTAAAAAAATTTAAAAAAAGATTTGAAACAGATTTAAACTTTTAATTTGAGATTGTGGAGACAATATTTTATTTTTTTTTTTTTTTTTTTTAAAGGGGCATGTTTAGTTTAATAAAACAAAGACCTCATGCATATAATACGTGATCTAATGTTTTCATTAAAGGCATTTCTGTTCGTAGGAAACAACAACAATCAATTGGTAATATTCTCTGAAATAATAAAACTCGTATCAGGTAGTTGTAAAGAAGACAGGCAGACAGACTGTGAAAGGTGGGTGGCCACACATAATATCCTTCCCCCCCCCTCCCTATCTTAGTAAGATATTTAAGCGGACCATTCTTCACCAGGTGACCACCTCCTGGGACTATTGATTTTCGACTAGGGTCTAAACATAGGTCACTGAGGCATTTTATTTGTTCCCCGGGGAGTTTTCAACTATACGCAGGATATTAAATAATTTTGCTTTAAAAATTAAATAGTGTTTTATATGAATGATACTGATTTTTGACCGTTTGTTTCTATTAGTTACAATAATATTTTGTTGAATTCAAATTATTAATTAATTCTCACCATTCTGCAAATCGGAAATGAAAATTACAGGTATTATTGATTGTTTTTATCCCATAATTTTTTATGGGAAAGATTTACTTTAACGTTGTTTGGAAATAATAATGACAAATCTTAAATTTTATGCTTCCCTATATGAATTTATTCATAGTTTAAAAGTTGATTAAAATATCATTTTCAATAAACCATTGATGCATCAAAAATGTAGCATCATTTGTATTATCGTTGAGAAAAAATACTTTAGACAAATTTATCATAATTTAAAAATAAATTTATTATAAAATTATTATAAACCAGAACTGCTTCGTAAATTAAATTTCTAAAAACTTCCAAATTCAGAACCTTTTTTTAAATAATTTAAATATGCATAGTAAGCATTATGGTGTAAGGAAACAAAAAAAAAGGATATTTCCATATTTATCTGGATTTACGTTTGAAGTATTCGTTGAAGTTATATTAATTTGGATTTTGCATAAAGCTTCGATGTATTTGAATAATTTTATGAATGATAAAGTTTAAAAATTAATACTAAAAAAATGATTTTGAAATTTAAACGTTCATCAGAGCATTAAAATATTATGGAATATTAAAATCAAATTCATTAATAGATGATACCATGCATATGAACCGTAATTTCATTACCTTAATTTATGACTGATAGTCAACCATTGAAAATATTAAAATACAATATTGTCATCGAAAGCTCACGCTTACAAAATTTCAAATCTCCGGCAGATCGGAAAGCAAGCGACAACTCAATTCAAAAATTCTGCATGATCATGATTATTAAAATCATGAAACTAATTTAGTTAAATAAGTGTTTAAACATAATAATGCCTTAAAAAGTTTAAGATCTTGTTAATTCACAAAAAAGCAACACATTCTATCTTCCATGCTCTTTTATCCTATTTGATTCTTACAAATTAATTTTATTTAAATATTTTCATATATATCAATTGTCAAAATGCATGCGAGTACTTATGTATAGTAGATATATCAGAATTGATATGTTTTCTTGTGATATGGAATCTAATTAAATACACTTCACCCTCATGAGTCATTGCTTCTATTTATTACGATATTGTAATATGCACAGTAGATATATAGCTGAAAAATTTACATTATCAAAATATTTTAAGATGGTGTGAAACGAATTATGTATTACGTTAGAATTGTTTTGATCATAGTAATAATCTTATTATTTAAATAACTTAAATGTTCATCTAAATTGGAGTCTGTAATGTGTTATGGAATTCTGAAATATCAAAAAAATGCAATTGCAATCATAATTTTTAACTCTATTATAACAAAATTATCTCCCTAAGTACTTAAATCATCTGAAAAATACTTTAATTTTTTTTTATCTAGATTTTAGATACTATTTCTCAAAACATCTCCATCCATTGCTTTTTCATTTTCATGGAAAAGGTTCACTGTAATTAATAACTAAGTTTTAATCAATCTTAATAATAATCTTCTTTGAATTATGATAGTAACGAGACATTAATGACTAAAATAGGTAAAACCATTAGCGCTTATTTTGAATGTTCATAAAATTGTGTTAGCTATATTGGTAAGGAAACTGTTAAAATTGGTTTCTAATTGTAGTTTGTGCGTCAGATATGTTTTAATTTAATTAACTTTATCAAATTTATCATAAATGATCTTATATTTAACTTGCATGTTTCTGGAAAATCCCATAATGGTTTGATAACAAATATATTGGATTACATTATTGCACTTGAAACACTTTTAGATTCCTGTGTGTATCACACCACATTACAAATGCTTACATCTTTAGTAAATTTAAGGATTAAGCAGATAAGAGATTTTATTAAATAATTGTATGAAACATCTTGTGTTGTTTTAATACATTATAGAATCACCAAACTATGCGTAAATTAAAATGAAAACACTCCATATACCTTTATATAGCTATGCGCCTTTTTGCTTCCACTTTTATTAAATTTCTTTCTATGTGTGCATGTTCAGAAATTGCAATCCGTTTAACTTCGGCATAAATAGATTACACGTCTTTAACTACTCAACTGTTATGGACGTAGATCGATCATTTGAAAATACCATTCTTGTTATTTTCAAATAGGTATAGTAAAATTGGTTTATTTTTCTGATGTTATAAACTAACACTAAAATTCCATGAAATACGTAATCTCGTAAATTATTCTAAGGCTCTTAGACTGATTAAAATTGCGAATGGTTTTCAAAATAGAAACTCTCATCAAATGAGGCAGCAGTAAATTAAATAGTTAAAGGTTTTAGGTACTTACATATATAGTTCCTATAATATTGCATTTCAGTTGATCGAAATTAAGTAGGAAGTATTTGGGACTTTCAGTAAGTTTAGTTTGGATCATTGCCGTTAGAGAAAAAAGGCATTTTAATATTCGGTAGATGTGAAAAATCCAAAGACTGAAAATATAGGAAATAGTGTAAAATTATCTCAATTGGAAGAAAAATCATATCTATCGAAATACAAATAGACATGATCCCTACCATTTTATCCCCAAAATTGCATTCTTAGGACAATTGATTTATTAGCATGATGCAAATCATTTGAAAGGACGATTTGTATTTTACGACAATTTATCCTTTCAAATAATGCTATGATAATTTCGCCTTTTATACAGTCTATTATCTAAATATCAGAGAACGGTTAAAATATTTTAAAGAATCTTTTTATTAATCTTTCCTCAATAAAAGTTTCACTCATAAGTATTTCAGCAGGTCGGGTGATTTCAGGGGATTCTTGATATGGCATTAAGATTGTGGAGGCAAGACCGTTCCATCGCTAAAAAGTGGAATAGCGAAATTGGAGAACATACATCCAGGTCTATAGAAATATATACTCTATAGATCCATACCAAAACTAATACATCTTTTATTCCGAGTCTCTATTTTCTTCTCAAAAGTAATGTCCACTTCTGAATAATGCAAAACCACTCTACACCATTAATTTAGAAAGCGTGAGGGAATTTGTCCATTAATGTTTGAGTCAGATTCCAGCCAAAGTTGGCTGTTACGTGTGCTTACAGCAATTCCTTTGAGCTTAGAGAGAGCCTCTTCACTGTGCATAATTTGCATGGTCATCCGAAACAAGAGCATTCAAAGGAATACTTCCCATGTGTTCGGATCAATTGGAGACAATTTTTAAGATCTCAAAATGGTAAAGCTTCAACACTTTCGCCAAATTCCTCATACAGTCGAATATATTATGTCCGTGATATTGCCTCTCCCCTATAACTGCTGAATGCATTGTCCCACAATTGCAGTGGCTATTTCCTGTCTTCTCTGCATTGCTCTGCGTCTTAATTTGTTTCCGGCTTTATTCGAATGAAACAGTAAATTTTCGAGTGTCTATGAATAGCTAGATCCTTTGTCAAGAATTTATAACTGTGAAAGGACTTTCATGCAAATCCCTGTTCGGTCGAAATTCTCCAAATAAAATAAAACCATTGTGATTTCGTTGCTAAAAAAGTTTCGCAAATAATGCTCTTCTAATAAACTGGCTTTCATAATTACTGGAATCGGCGTTGGATGATAAATTACATGACTCATTATATACTCAGAAAATGCAATAAATGCCAGATCATGCAAATTATCTGTAATACAGCACAAAAGAATTTCGAATCAAAGGACCTGGCAGCTGCGATTTAAGCTAATTTAAAATTTTGAAAATCGAAACTGCGTACTCAAGAAAGTATGAGCCCAAGTTTAGGTGCGATTCGTTGAGTATTTCTTCCAATAGAGGGATTTCTAACACCACCTGTTTATTTTCCTTCCCTTTATACAATTATACTTTATCATAAACAATTTTCGGCGAATATAAATATTGATCTGTGCTTGAAACTAAGCAGAGGTCAGTAGTAGTTAGATGAATAGTTTCACTTAACCACAACATCTTAATTATTCATATTCATATGCCAATAAGTTGTATATTTTATCATGTATTTTGAATTTCATGCAATTTATGAAGAAGCGGTTTTTAAAATATTATGGACTAATGAAGAAGGAATATAATCATGTGCATCCTACTTTTAACACGATGAATCTTTTAATCATATTCGCACTAGTATATTAGTAAGTGATATTTTATCAACAGTAATGAGAAATGTAGGCCTCCAAAAGCCATAAATTGTTTAAAATGTCATGAGATTCATATCACAAAGCAACTTCTTAAAATTTTGTGGTAATTTCAAAGCATAAACGATATTTTATTTTAATCATACGATTAGAAATACTTCATGAAATTATTTTAAATTTTAAAATTTGTTTCAAATGAAAAACATCAGATTTCTATTTGGCAAGTTGAATTAGTATGAATGGCGTGAGAGCTAAACTTAGCCATACTATTCTATTCGAAAATACCCCTCATTTATATGAAAAAGTGAATTTACAAGCCTTTAAATTTATTATTTTAAACATATTTACACGCCACCCTAAAATTTTGTTATTCTAAGTGTATTTATATGCCGTCTTCAAAATTGAATTCATAATAAAAGAATCAAATATAACGCAATTGTAAAACAGAAATAGATATTGATATGTGAAATACAGTAAGGAAATTAATGTAAAGAGGACATTT
>JAPMOR010013100.1:246174-277043 GCA_026543865.1 Argiope aurantia
AAAACTGTCAAAAAAATCACTATAAAGCTCTATTTATTACTTTATGATTAAAAACATTATACATATATAATATATTGTATAAATTCTTGTACATTTCTTTATTTTTATATAAGATTTCTTTATTTTTATTATCAATGTTTTGGATTGTGATGAGGCCCTTTATTTATCCGTTAGCAGCAAAAATACCATATTTTCGCGTAATTTCTTTCTTTTGGTACTTTACTTCAAGTTTTATTTGTTGCGTGTTTGTATATGTTAATTCTTATACATATAAGTTTGTTTGTTTTTTATTTTCGGTTTGAATTTTTTTGATTTTCGGATCTTCAGATATGAATGTTCCGTTCATATATGCACACACACACACAAACACACACACACACACACACACACACACACACACATATATATATATATATATATATATAGAGAGAGAGAGAGAGAGAGAGTTGTGGACAATATATAAATGTACCAATTACATTTTTAATGAATATGGTATTACAAATTTAAAATGGTCAAATAATAGTGTTAAAAAATAAGGTAGTTTAGGCCAGGAAAGCATGATTACATAATAGTGTTTGCTATTTGCTATCCTTTAAGCTTCAACCTCAAGTAAACTTAAGTTCAACTGAAAGTAAAAGAACTAGTTTCTATTTCTAGTTCAACGTTTTATTGAGCGTGCCTGAGACAACATGTTCGAATGCATTCTCCCTACATTAACATATTCCAGTCAATAGTTTCATTAAAGAACTGTCACACTCAGGAGATTTCTGTAAAGAGCTCATGAAAATTCAATAAATTTAAATTCCGTCTTGAGTAATACAAAAAAGTAGTTTTGCAGGCCAAAAAGTATCGATGTGTTTAGGGAGATTTGTTTCTTTTCACTGCTCCTAGAAAAGAGAATCAATCACTGTTATCATACAGAAGTATTATGTTTTAATCTATGTTCCCTAAACTTATCTTTTCTACTAGCTAATGTGCTAAGCTTTGAGAGCACATTTAAAATGTCTATGCTAATGATTAATACTCAGTTTCATGAATATTCTATTTGATTCATAATTTTTCCCTTTCCTTCACAGAAATGTCATTTTTTAAAGGATTTTAAAACCAGAAAACCTGACGGTTAAGATTATGAGAGAAAAAAATCATTGCTAACAAATATATATCTTTGCTAACATAATTATTTACACAACTACTGAAACTTAATACTCAAAAGTACATAACTTTTCAACATCCACAACCAAACGGCAGAAAAGTTCATCACTCAACTGCGCAATACATCTTTTCCCGAAAAGTTTCTTTTCCCCTTTTGATCTGGATAGCGCCACCTGGGAACATGGCTGGTAACTAGATTCGATTCAATCTGTAGTTATTTCAAATATTCTTAGAAAACTTCTGTCCAAAGATTGCTAAATTAATTTTAGTTTATTTTTGGTGCATCCATCAACATTATAACATCTAAAAACATACAGAAAATCCCAAAAAATGAAGATGAATAATTGGAAATAAAATATTTAATTTAATATTTCATTCAACTATAATTTTTCATTGCAGTTTCAGTTTAGGCATTTTTGTTTAGTTCTTTATCTTTCTGTCGTCTTTTTTTATATTTAAAATCTTGATTTATTTTAAATTCTGAAATGAATCAAGACTCTTTATAAGAAACGAAGATGGAACGCCAATTCTGTATTTAATAACTGCAAAAATCTTAGAGTGTCTTAAACCTTCTCAGGTAATTTATGGTTCTTGTAGGAATAATCCAATGTTATTTAAGAAAAGAATTGTCATTCAATTTTTTTCTGTTCTAATCCCGTTCTGATATTAAAAGATTAGAATAGAAGGGAAATATAAGAAATCATCAATAAATAAAATGTATCGTAGAAAATGATGCAAGTAAAAAACATTTTTTTTTATCTAATAGCATAAGAAGTTTTCTTAATTGATATATTTTCGTATTCTCAATATGTTTAAGAAATATATATGCTCGAAATTAAAATGTTGAAATAGTTAACTGGTATAAAGATATATTTTTCAAAATTTCTGATAATTCTAAACAAAATTCTTAGAATACCAGTCAGTTACATGTAATGAATTGTTAAGATTATATTAAAGAGAAGAATCAAATATGATTTCGGTGTTTTAATTTCAAAATACATTTACTGTTTTCAGCTACCAAGCATTATCCATAAAAGTAACCAAAATATGTGTGTTTACAATATGCTTCGTTGCTTACTTATTTTTAAATGGGCTATAAGTTATAAAAAATATCCAATTTAGACTTCAAATGGTATTGAAGAAAAACATTGATGACTCCGCATTTCCATAGAAGGTGCTGAACCAAAGCATTTAATTTTACAACCCAACGATTATTTTTTTGAAAAAAAAAAGACAGTAATTATCAAATCAATTTCAAACGATCGAGTTCTTTCATTTCTATAACCATCATCATTCCATTTACAGAACGACCCAACAAAGATCTTAAGTCAAAATCATCAGCAATGAAATAAAAATGATTATCGATTAAATTCTCCTTTATCGTCTCAGTATAGCTTATGAGGTGAAATATCTTGCCGACTCAACAAATGAATGAAGGTGGACGATCATTAAAGGAAAAATAAATTCCCTAGATCTTTCATCCTTCACTGCCATTTATGTCATCAAGGACTTACGTACACCAGGTCCATTCTTTGGACTGCAGCTTACGTAAATGAGAAAATTCCTGCCTCTTTGTAAAAGAGAATAAATAGTCGGCCTAATATCTCGTCGCTTTATTTAGTTTCTAAGCATTTTCTTGGATGAACGTACCGTTTAGAAACTACGTGCGAGCTGTTTTGGAATGGAATTCGTAAATTTAAATCGTTGTCAAATAACAAGGTTCACATCTGAACTGGTACTCTCTTCTTCAATTTTCATCAACATATCATCGGATTTGGGTAAAAGTGCTTCTGTAAAAGATGAAATAATTATTGAAAGTATAAGATAAAAATAGTAATTTCTTATAGGAAAAGATTGAAATGATAATAGTTTTTAAAAATAATGTTAGCTATCGAAATTTTAACGAAATTTAAACTTTTCAGAAAGAATTCAATTAAACTTTATTTTTCTTTGATTGTTCTAACAGTTTAATTAGCTTTGGTTTAACTTTTATATATTATGTTCTCCAACGTAGGTTATATGAGCAAATAAAGTATCTTTGCTTAATGAATTTGCAACGACTCTTAGATTGTTTAAACTAAACTAAACTCATTATTTAATTAAACATTTTCGATATATTGAAAGTATTAAATGTTATTTAAATTTTGAGCCCTTTTAATATGTTATTCTTGATTTTTCAATTACAATAATTACACTATTTAAAGTAGATTTTGCTTCAGTGATAAATAAAAATTAAATTTTCGTGTGATATTTTATTTTACAAAATAGCTTTCTTTATTGATTTAACTAATTTTTAATAATTGCAGAACTGAATATTGCACTTAGAAACCTTGAATTGAATTTAAATATAAGAAACAGAATAACGAAAAGGAGTTTGACAAAGTATATATTTAATATCAGGTTCTCGTTATGCATCAATAACTTTTAATATTGAAATGATGTAGATTCAAAATCTGTAATCTAATACAAGTTATGTAAAATTCATTTAATTTTATTTTACTGATATTATCAAAAAACCTAGGCGTTACTAATTAAATAAATGTCATCACCAATTATTTTATATTATTTCCAAAGTAATTTAAAAATTCCACGAATGAATGACAAACAGTGTCAGATCATTTCATTACTGAGAAAGCTGACTAAAGTTCTGCTTAAAAGAATTTAGACATAATATTATCGTATCTACGTTTATTACAAGTTTCAAACTTTATTAAAGTATTCACATATATTTCAACAAGATTCTTATTGTTTCACTATACATTTTTTTATTAAAAAATATTCATTTATCGTAAAGATTTAGCTTGGAATATTATGGAGGAAGTCTATTAAAAATATTCTTTTTTTTATTGTTATTTTATTAATCTAAAGAATTTTTTGAAAATAATTTTGATTTTTACAAAGTATTTTTTTTTTGTAGAAGTTTCATGATGTTGACTAAAAAACTCATTTAAAAATAATCAGTTTTGAAATAAAATATACTAAATAATAACTAATTAGAAAACAATTTTCTAAGCTGAATACATGGAATTTTACCTGTAACTATTGTTATTTGTAAAAAATATATTGAATATTTCCACTGCTGAAAAACAATTTAATGCATTAATGCTTTAAAATAATTAAGGAAACTTGATACAAATTAATTAGCATAGAGAAAGTCTACGGAAAGTTTCTGGAAATCGGGATAAAAGGAATTCTCTGTAAATCCTTAAAATAGTAATCGCAGAATTCGTTATAAAGATTTAACAAATGAAAAAGCAAAACGGAAATTAATTATGGCGCTTTTTTCCAACAGAGTACTTTCTTTAATGACGAAACGGTAAAGTACAAAATTTTAATAGAAAAAAATTTATTCTATTGCAAGCAGAAATATTAATGTTTTTTTTTTTCAATCTCGCGAAAGAACTTTAATGAAAATCTACTCCAGTAGGTTTTTAAGCAATTATTATTTTTTATCTTAAACGTTTATAACAATTTCAAATCCAGGAAACTAGTCATTTAACAATTTTAAATATGACTAGAAAGAATTCTTTGAATTTCTTGTACATTTTTAGAGGTAAATGATTATGTTAATTTTTAAAGCTTCAAAGTAAATGGAATATTTCGGATGCAAAATAGCGACCATTTATCATTTTCTTTTAGGAAATTGCTTCCAAAAATTCATTTTCTGAGAAATGCATAGATTTTTTTAAATCGATTTTTTTTTATTTTCTAAATAGAAAGAATTTCTTTCATATATTTATTGTTTTGCACTTATTGTTATTGTGCTGTTTTTTGACACAAATAAAATGCATTAAATTTGAAGTACCTTTCCTATTCATTTGAGTACAATAACAAAATGAGTAATAAAAAAATACTCTCACAGTTAAAAAAAAGATTACTTGAGAGCCAATTCATACTCACGTGATTGAAGTCAATACATGATATAAATGTTATATTTGGATTCTACTGAGCATGTTGAAAAATTAAAAGCTCAGAGTTAGAGAATGTGTAATTCGATATCGCAGTTTCCTTCTATCAAACTATTGTGAGATCACATTAATCACTTCCATTATTTTTTTGATGATTTAATGTTCTTGCAAATATTAATTTTCCATACTTATTAAAATGCAAGACGCAAATAAATATTTTCTTTTCAAAAACTTAAAGCCAATCTTTTAAGAACAGAATTTCGTATTTTAAATTAAGAAAATAATTATTATGTGTGCGTTCGGCGCGTTGTCACTAAATTTTTATTTTATATATAAGGTTATGTTTCTTAAATTTAAATAATGATACTTTTAGTCTCATTTTCTGCACTACTTGTTTTATTATGAGACATATTAGTCTCTGCCGTAGTTGCTAATGAATTATTGCAGGATAATCAAATAATAATAGCAAAAAGATAACAGCAAATGATAATGATAATGAAGCTATCATTCAAAGCGTCTTTTTTATTTCTATTACATCCTTTCTGGCACTTTATCTGATTCAAGCTCTCATATTTAGAATAATGATCTAACATAAAGTATTTATTACACGGTAAGAATAAGATAAAGTGAACATTCCTATATTGTCTAAGGGATCGCTGACCAAAGATATTAAATGATTTTATCCTGTATAAATACAAAAATTTTCAATGTTCATACTCTTTTCAAGGATTAATGTACTTCGAATCATGTTTGATGAGAAAGTATAAAGTTATCTTACAGGCGTTAGCACTAGCATAATACAGTGATATAATGTTAAAAATCAAAAATATTTTTAGAAAGTATTATTATTATTTTTTTTTACTCCAGGAAGTTTTATAAATTTTTTAGTGATCGATCTAACAACCTTCATTAACTTCATGATTCATTCATGAACATGGCATGATTCCTTCTGATATTAAATTCACTTTCTTCAAATAACGTCACTATCACATTAGAAACGAAATTCCACTTATCAGTTAATATCTAAATGAAATTGGCTGAGCAGTGCAGTCATGTAATATTATTTTTAGCAGTATTTTAAACTAGTGTTAATGTTTTCTACGAGCAATATGTTTCACACTTAAGATGATATTACGTATTTGATGTATATAATAAAAATATGGACTGGCTCCAATTTTGGATAATTTATTTTTAATATTTCTTTTCCCAATACCCCAAAAAATTTACTGTTTGTTCCGACCAGTAATTATGAGAAAAAAAAAGATAGCATTTAAAAATATTTTTTTCATTTTCTTAGTTTTATAAATAGTGTTTCATTATTACCCATCATAAAATTATATCTTTATAATTTTTTTTTATATTTCACTTATAACTATCTAATAACAGTCTAGATCCTGAAGTTAAAATTTCTTCATTGGTCAATGTCACTTTATGTAGAAATAGATTTCATTTAGTAAGATAAATAATTATAGGATCCTATAATTTAGTAGAAATTCAGGGTTATATTTTTAAAAAACACATGAAAATTCTAGGCGTTTCCAATAGAACTTTTGAAGAATAAATCAGGAGTGAGAAAATTTCAAATGATATGTTTACTTAAAGTATTTATGTTTCGAAGAATTATTTCTATGCCTTTTCTAAAATTAGAAATATTACTTTGATAGTATATTGAAACTATTAAAGATTATAAGCATATTTTACCACACAATCACTATTTGCGACATTTATTTTTTAATAAGAAAACTATTCAGTCCATCAATATTTCTAGATTTTTCAGTAATTTAAAAAAAAATCATACTAATAAAAAAAATGTCGTTTTCTTTCCTTTATTTTTTTTAAAGGCAGGACATCAAATACTATTTTCATGCAAATTTAAGATCTAACAACAAGAAAAATTTCAGAATATTTCTCTCTTATGAAGATTTTAAATTTTTATCATATATTCAATTAGATGTCCATAAATTTAAATGATATAATAAATTAAAGAAATTACGATGCATCCACCATGTGTTTAAAATGTCTCTATATTATTTAGATAATTAACTGTTGGAAATCTATAAAAGCTTTCCACATCAATTTAAATATTTCAAAAGTAAAAAAAAAATACTTTTCAACTTTGTGGAAAATCCGTCTTTTAATATTTGGCATTTCTACACTTTTCCTTATTTTTTAACAAATTTTATTGATAAACTTTAAAAAAAATTAAAACTATTTTAAATTCTTTAACTATTTTCATTGATAATAGTTTTCAAAACTTCTACAAAATATAATTTTTAGACATTTTCTACTGTTAAAATGAAATGTTGTTTAGAATTTCTTAAAACACACCATTTTATTTTATTTTTTGTATGTATTTTAAGAAATGATAAAAAAAGCAAATTAGATTTTTATGTATTGTCAGAAGCAACAAAAATTGATTTATGCAAGTAAATCAGTGCCATTATTTGCATTTAAATAAATATTTATGTATAAATAACCGAAAGAAAAATTAGAACAATTAAGTTGGTAGAAATGGAACACATTATTTGAGAATTGTTAGAATACGAATATGTAATCTATAGTATTGCCAATTAAAAGAGTTCATATTTAATGAACTTACTCAATAACGAAGACGTATTAAGTTACTAATAACGACATTATTTATTATGGAAATATTTAAATATTAATTTATATCGTTGAACAAAATTATAAACGTACAATTCAATGGATTAATAATGTATTAAATACATGCAAATTATATTATCTGTAGCAATAATCGAGAGAAATTAAGTTGAATTTTGTCACCTGATAGATTAGATTATTTAACCTTCATTTGTATGTACTTATAAGAATATTGTATTTAAATGTTGCCCATGATGACTTTAATTAAATTGATAAATGTTTATACACATGATTCTGCTAATATATTTTTCAAAATTTAAAATCTGAACAAATTTTTTAACGCTTTATTAATTCAGAAATTAATTTATGAATGTTTTATCTATATTCTTGATTTCCTAGGTAGTATATTTTCTACAAATTATTAAATAAAATAATGAATACATAACTGTACTTGAAAGGTAATAAAGAAATGAATCTCTATTACGAATCATCTATAGTTAGATTGATGGGAAAGTTTATTTCAGGAAGTCAACTGACACATTGTGAGCCAAAATATCATGCGTACTACTTACAAAATATCATGTTTCAGCAAATTATCATAGTTTTACTGATGAATATAACAAACGCATGTTATAAATATGTTTTAATGTAACATATGATAAATAGAACAAAACTAAATAGTTAAAATAATGGTGCGAGGAATTAATCAGTCTCCTTCTTAATATTTAACCCTTAACTGGGGAGGTCAAATTTTAGAACTTAACTGGAGAGGTGCGGTCTACGAGACCGCATTTTATTTACACTCAAATTAAATTTTCTAATGAATGTATTAGAATAAAAAACTACCAATATATTTTGCAGATATTTTTCTTGATATATAGATATGTTTTAGAAATTTTTCAAAATATATTATTATTGAAAAAAGTAAATGCGTTGGAAGATACGTTTTCTTCTCAAATTACATGTTACAATAAATAATATTCTTGAAAAAACATATTACTTTATACTTTTTAAATCATATTTATTTTTGTAGTATATGAATGTATATAGAAGATAATATAATGTAAAATTCAACAATTATATGAAAAATAAAATAAATGATAAGTAAAATTGGCGCTTTTTTTATCGACGTGTGACTTTCATAGTACGGTTTTCTAGGGCATTTTAAGCATACAGGTTAAGAACTAGTATAAAAATCAACCTATAAAGTCTGCAAATATATCTCTTGGTATATTCACATATTTTATAAATTTTTCAAAATACATTATCACTAGAAAAATTAATTATGTTTGAACATACATATCAGAATCAGTTGAATGTGAACTTTCATCGAAAAACTCTTCTGTACAATTATCCTTATCACTAAAATCACTTTCTGCTTCATTGAAAAGTGTCTGGAACACTGCTTCATAATAGGATCAGTAAGTTGGATGATATTTCGTGGCCCAAGTATTAGCGCAATCTGCTAAGCCTTGTTTACCACCGGGACACTAACAGGAAGTTGCGGTCTTAGAGACCACGCTCGAAGAAATAACTGAATTATTTTTAAAAACATCTGCTGAAATCGGTTGAAAAAGTGCACATATATTGAAGGTCACAAAACAGGAAGCTACAGGGTCAATCCATTCAATTGAGCTAAAAATAGAATAGGGGTGAGCGAAATTCCATCGCTAGTGGTCTCACAGACCGCACGTCCCCAGTTAATGGGTTAAAAAGACTGGAAAAATATGAAAATGTCATGTTTATTTAAAAAATAGGAAATAACTGCAATAGAATTTTATCAGGAATTATTGTTAAATAGATAGAAGTACAATTTGTTCCATTCATAATTCCTCGTTTTTGCAGTATAGGAGTTTAGAATGAGAGTGCCAATAAAGATGTCACACCATGTCTGTTGAACGTGGTTTAAGATTACTATGTCGATTATCAAATATTCCTTTTATTGCTTAACAACAAAATATTAACTTAACTAAATCAAGTTCATTAATAAACGCAAATTGATTTTTTTGAAGCTAACAAAAGTAATTATATATAACGATTTTACCCTACAGATGGACAATATTTAATAATGCCTATAAATTTTTTCATCAGTATATATTGAAACATTAAACTGCAATAAATAAGCAATTTATATAATCTGTTAATTGTATTTTTATATAATTTATTAGTTTTTGTGATAAATTAAATCACAAAATATAAAAAGGAGAAACGAATCTGCGAATAACTGAGAAAAAATTTCCAAAAATAAATTATAGTTCAAAGATTCATTTTCTTTTGAATATCTAAGTTTAATTTTAAATTAGTATCCTTTCAGCAGAGACACGTCCATTCTTTTTACATCTTTTTTCCGTGCGAAACTATATAAAATATCCCTGAAATTGAGAGTGTACCACACAGATAATAGAATGCAGAATTTATGGTTTCAGGAATTGTTGTCCTCTAAGCTGGGATCTGTCCATTCTTTTTTTCCTTTTTTTTTCTTTAGCTATTCTATGGTGACAAAATTCTACCTGGAAAAAAATCTCGCTCTATCTGTGTTAAGGCACATCAAACCGCGTTCCATGAGATATAACTTTTTCTTTCAATTTCCTATCTTTTGGAGTTCTCTTTCCCGACGACAACTTTCCATCTCTCTTTTGGAGCCAGATTGCGTCTGAAGACACATGCCACCTCTCTTTCTATCTCTGCAGTTCATTTATTCTTTCTTTAGGTGTCTTAGTAATCATTCGCCAACAACTTTCCCTCCTTCCAGTAAGTTTGTCTCGCTCAACCACTAGATTTTTCCTATTCTCACTCCTGCCCTTAAGGATTATGAACAAATTGATACGGACGCTTAGGACACCTGTAATGAATTGATTTGCAGTATGCCTGTTATGGGGAAATCTAAAAATTGAATGAAATACTTTGCTTATCACTCTCTGAATTATCATTGTAACCAGTTGTGTTTCATAATCAAAATTTATGTTCAATAGATAAATCCAAATATTCTGCATTATTTTCAAATAAGATATTAGAATTTGTGTTAACTTAAATATGTTTAGCATTTCTTTTTATTGTAGATATCAGTACTATAACAAACGCAATAGTCTGAGGAAATGTATAAAGCGAATTTTTTTGTTTTAATTAATTGTGTGTCTTTTTTAGAACTTAAAGAGTTTATCCCTGGAATTTTAAATAAATTTTAATACAAATAAAAGACGTTGTGGTTATATATGCACTCCATCTCCTTCCAAACAACTGGACCAAATTCAATTACATTTTTCACGTTTGTTATTTAAGATTAAAAAAAAGAAAACTATACTTTTAAAAATGCAATAATTAATGGAAAATTTAATTTCTTTAAAATAATTGAAAAGTTTTTTCTTGCAATAATTTTGGAGAGAATTGTTCTAGAAGAAATATATTTAAACCATCTTAAAATTAAAACTATCAGTTTCATTTCCATGAAAGGCTTCTTTTTTATTTCATCTTCTATCAATTTCAAAGATAGTCTGGCTCAATTTTTATTCACATTTTAATTTTAAAAATTTTTCAGACGATAAAGGAAATTTGTGTTCCATAATATTTTACCCAAAAATGGTTCTTACATGAAAAATATTTTACCTGAAAATATTTTACTGTCGAGCATTCTGCAGTATATCAGCTTGTATGAATATAAACTTGAACGAAATATGAAAATGGAAAAAGGCAATTCGTCTGTATAGATAGTTAAGAATCAAAATATGGGAAAAAAACTGAAAAGCCTAAAATGCATAATATTTTAAATTTGAATTGAATTATCATGTTTGCTTTATATATTTTTGTATCTCATTTTGCCCCTTTCTTAAGGTTTACATTCATATATAATATAAATTAAATTAATATTATAATTTTCACACATTAATGGCGTTTAAAGTAAAATGGCTGTAATTAGGTAACCGAATACGAGGGTATAATTATATGTATAATTTTCATTAATGTACGAAAATTTTACCAATTAGTGCCAGCTGCTAATAAGAGAAGAATCCCTCTTTGCTTTTTACTTTTATTTAGTTTAACTTTCCTTTGGCCTTGGAAATTAATTTCTCGTCTTAAATTTTAATTGCTGATGCTAGGTTATTATCTATTCTTTGTACATTAGCGGCTTTTCTATTAAATTTCTGCTTTCAGAAAGCCAAAATAGTTGTCTTTAATGTATCTCGGTGAATGCAAGAAAAATATAAAGATTAGTTAAGTATCGACCCTTATATAGGTTAAGGACACTGAATAGGTTTATTCGTAAATAATATGCTTTATATAAGATTAATTGTATCATTTGTATACATTATTGGAGACTACGAAATCATTCAGCAGATGATGATTTTTTAAATTCCTTATTAAACAAAAAAGAGCCATTTAACATATTTAATATTGTATACCAGTATTTCTTAATCATAATATTAAACATTTTTTCCTTTATACGCCTGTATTTACAATTTTTTTAAATATCAAAAAACTCATTTCTGATTGTCTTGGAAACTGCTTGGGAATAAATTCGCTTTGAATATAAAAACATTAAAATAATTATAACTTATAATTTCATAAGATTATCTTATTAAATTCTCGAATTATTTCTACAATTTAAGAAAATTTGAGTTAATGTTAAATGTTCTTCAAAAAATTTCAAATTAATTCTATATACTGAAATCAAAATTTTACATGTTAATTTCCACATCTATTCGTCTACATTTTCCATAACTATTTTCATTGATAAAATTCAATTTCCCGCCCCATTTTAATATTTTTCCCATTACTTAACAGGATCCTATGGTTTTTGTAAAATAAAAAAAAAATCATTCATTTCTGCTACACAATTCTTCAAGTTTAACATTACATACGTTATCATAATATGTTATCTGAGTGCTTTAAAAACAGAAAGAAAATCTTTAAATGAGTCAGATAATTTCAGTATTAAGGAATTGGCTTCTTTAATGCGCTTTTAAATAAAAATAATAAAAACGTTGCATCTAATAAAATCGTAAGAGAAAAAACACAACTTTTTAGTTTTTTTATGATGCAAAATTATTTCATATTATTTTAAAATAAATATTAAGATAATGATTTTTTTTACGTTTACGCAGTCACTAATAATGAACTTTTTTTTTTTGAATTTCTATAGTCACTTTACGCTTCAAAAATACTTTTATATAGTATTTCAGTTATTTGTTGAACGCAAATAAGAAATTTTACATGTTAACAGTTTCCACTAAATAATAAATATCTGCGAGCAAAATAACTTTATTGTATCTATTGATAAAAATCCAGAAAATCTTACAAATAATGATATTCATTTTTTATGAAAGTAATTTAAGAAATAATCAAAATGAAAGACAAAACATTACTCTAAAGGAAATTATTACGATTAAAAATATTTCATGCGTAAAATCAAAATAAACCGACGATTTGATATAGGTATAATAGCTGATTATAGTATAATATAGTATAATTTTCATTAATTTTACAAAAGCTAATTATAATATGTTTTTGATACTTTTATATTAACATTTCGTTAAACTTCTAATAGGTTTATTTATGTCACATATATTTAGAAAGATACTCTTTTTTTATTATAACAGATGTACTCTTTTTTTTTTATAACAGATAATGAATCATCGAAGATTCAACATTTTTTCCTTTACATCAAAGTCTTAAACACGTTGTTCTAATATATTCTATATACTGTAAACAACGTATGGCTTACTCGATGTCTAATTAAAACAACTAGATCCCATGTAAATGTAAATTAATCTGACAAGACCCAGGAGAAAAGATTCTTCACCAATGTATCATGTTTCGAAAAAAAATTCTACTTGATGCTTTTCTACTTGAAATTCTTTTCTTTCCCCATTTCTTTCTTCTTTATTCTTTGAAACCATCAAAGTAAAGAAAGGATTCATTTCATTGCTTTGAAGCTTTAAAGTAATTTATTCTTTCAAATTATGCATATAATTTGAAACTACAAGAGCTCATCTTGGAATCTCTTACGCTGAATAAGTTTTATTTACATATTCAAGTTTCCTTTATTTGAAGAAATTTTTATTAACTAATTTGAATTTGATACACACATTCATTTGTCAACTCACTTTCAACTCAGTTGTTTGGGAGAAATAGTAACCAATGCAATCAGTGAAATTTAAATTTTCTTTGGATCAACTGTTTCAATTTTTAAATTGTAAATTCAGTTGTTACAATTCTTTTAAATTTTGTTGGAGTTGTTTTGTCCATAAAAAACGAAACATTCTGCATCATTATTGTAATTTTTTACAATTCGTTTTGTTCAGAAAATATTTTGCAAAAGTAACGGATTGAAACTAATGTTTTATCAAAGAATGAATTGCTGGAAATTTTGATAAAATATTAAGGTTTCATCTCCTTAAAATCTATATAACTTAAGAAGAATTTATAAACCTAACAAATGGTCAGGACCTATAAAAGTGCATTGAAATAGTCTAAATCATAATTTTAAAATAAACGCATGGAATGATATGGCTGCATAAATAAACAAGAAGATTCTTAAAACTTTGTAGAATCTTTAAGTAAGAAAGTTATACTTTATTACTTTTTTTCAGGAAATGCATTTTCTCTCAAATTGCATAACCAGAAAACAAGATAAAATGATCCATTTATAACCAGTATTTTGAAAATTTTATGAAAACTAATATGAGCAAATTATTTATAGAAATGCATTTCTAAGCTTGTAATGCTCCATTATATGTAGATAGTTTGGTGATTTTCATAAAAATAAATATTGAAATATTCTTTACACAGATAATATTTTAGAAAACACAATGTTATAAATTTTATATTTGTATACAATTTTACGATACTGTTTATAATGAAAAATATCATGCATACCAAATTAAATTATATTTAGTATTTTTTATTAATTTAGTTTTTTTTAAATAGAAATATTTTAATTATTGTTTTTCTCACATATTATTCTAATTTAGTTTCAATTTAATTAAAAATATTGTTTTCGGTCTTATTGTATCCGAACGACTTTTCGATGTGTTTTTAAAAACAAATTATTTAAGAAATAAACCTTTTTATGCGGTTTCATAATAAAAGTAGCTCGTTCTATTTATGTAAATTTCGCTTGTACATAATATTTACTTGTGAAAAATCTTTTTTAACACAATTTTGGGGGATTCTTATGGGCGAAAACTTTCCAGTTTTTGCGATGAGCCGCTTGTTGTTGATCAATATTTTGAAGATTTCTTCGGAAATAGCTATGAACAAGCTTTTTATTCTATTCTTTTATTATTCCATTCTAAGCTGGAAATATTCCTCTAGGTGATAATTAACATTTTGAAAATTCCATAAAAGTAATATGAGCAAATTCATGATATGGGCATTGAAATGCTATACAGTGGTGGAAAAAACTTTGAGACCACATGTGAAATTGAAAACTTTTAACTTTACTAAAAAACAATACATGAAATAGTATATGCAATACAAAAACATAAAAATTTCTTCATATTATTTTATAAAGAAATTAATGTAATTATACATTATACTCAAATGATTTTTTTCTTAACATAAAAGGGTGGAAAAAACTTTGAGACCACAAAGTTAAATATTAATTAAATGTATAGCATTACAATTTTTAGTACTTCGTGTGTTTTCCTTTCACACGAATTACTTCTGAAAGACGATTCTGGAAGGATTTTGCTCGGTTTTTGCATGTTAGGATCGGTATTTTATCCCATGCTTTTAAAATAGCAGCTCTGAGTTCAGACAGAATAATATTGTTAACCAATTTCATACACCATGCATGCAAGGATACACCACATGATCTCTAAGGGGTTGAGGTCTAGACTTTTGGCCGGAAAATCCATAAAACTTTTTCAGTTAGCCAAGTAGCAGTTGAAGCAGACTTGTGCACTGACGCATTATCTTGTAGCAAAATCAAATTTTGATCTATAAGTTCATCTCTTAATAGAACAAAATTGTTCGCCAGTATATCTTGATAGTCAAAAGAGTTCATATTACCTTTAGTGAACACAATATCAGTCTTAACTCTAGCACTGAAACCTGCCCAAACCATGACGGATCCACCCCCTTGAACTCGCTTTGAAAAATGCGTAGCATCCTGTCTCAAATCATGCCAATACTTTCTTAAACCATCAGGTCCATCTAGGTTAAGTTTCTTTTCATCCGTGAACACTATTTTTCGCCACAAGTTGGGTTTTAAAACATTAGATCTTGCAAAGTTCAATCTTACTACAATATGACATTTTTCAAGTCTGGGTTTACTTTTTAATTTTGCATATTTGATGCTTTCCGTATTACTCAGAATATTTCTAACTGTTCTAGCCGTAACTGGAAGCTTAAGTGTCGATTTTATTGCTGCAGAATGTGCATTGTCTTTAACAGCCATCCTTATAACACTTCTTTTCATTCAAGTGACAGTTTTATGGCCTTCCTCCTCTATTTTTTGTACCATATCTGCATGGATCTGAGAGAAAATGATGAACCACAGTTTTAGACCTCTTGATTTTACTAGCAATTTGCCTTTCACTCATTCCGCTTCCGCGAAATACTAAGATTTTCCCTTTTTCAATTTCAGTCAGTAATTTTCCGCCACCCATAATCTCAGTTGCTTCAACACTCAAATAAATGATTAGAAAGTGTTTCTTTTTAGTCTCACAACTGTCCCGCACAAAATCGTGCAAAAGTTACGTCATCTCATTATGCAAACAATCACTCTTTAAAACTGGTCTCAAAGTTTTTTCCATTTCATTACATTACACATTTTTCCTTTATAGCTACAATAAACGTATTTTAAATTCTAAATTCATTTTTTTTATTTATTACATTTTATATATAAGTGTAAATGTAAATTACAAGAAGGATTTGCATTTTTGAATGCAAAAAAAAAAAGTTCAATGGAAGCATTTTCCACCACTGTATGTTATAAGTGTATTTCGTACTGTTAATGATTATATTCCATAGGCAATTATAAACTTGCTACTCTTTAAAGTATACCCTAGACAGTGGGCAGCAAACTTCTCTTCCCAAAATGACTACATTTATAATGAAATTAGTTTTATCTATTTTAATTATCTGCTTTAAATTAAATGCCATTCAAAATTCCTTAGTATGCAGTCAAATAAAATGAAATAAAAATAAAACAACAGTTAAGCAAATTTTTAAATATAATTTTCCACTTAGAAAATCCAAAAAGCAGTGTGGATAATAGTTAATACATTTAACAAACTAATGCAAACAACAAAAATGCTTTTTTTCACATAAAATTAGAATATCTGACATTTAAAAGGAGTCGCTGTTTAATGTTTGAACTCAGTTTGACGCGTTAGAGCCAGATGTGAATGGTTTTCTAAAATGAATGTAATTATTTTAGAACTCTCACGTGAATGATTGACACTTCACATAAATGTTTAATGTTTCATGGTCTTCAGAGCTTCAAAACGACATTAACTGAATAATCCGATTTGTAATACCAAACATTATCCACCTAATTTCATAAAGTTTGGCGAAGTTGTGTCGGTTGCATATGGATCAGACTCTCAGCTCATACTTAATTGGAAGAGAACTTAACAGCTGACATAACTCCAAATTGAGGACTGATTAACACTGCTACAAAACTCCTGATTCGTGGAGTTTGTGACTCCATGCCGGAGTAATTGTGTGAATAATTTTAGATTTCGTCACTTCCGAATTGAAATGTCGCCCTGAATCCATTTATTTCTATATAACATGAGGGTTTACAGGTGACTAAATGTGGGTTTCTAACGGAATACCTTTAATTTAATTTTGGAGCTTCGGTCAATGTCTAGAAATGTAGTTATACACGTTACGTAGGATTTGAAGCTTCCTATTATATATAATCTGCATTAGCATAGTGTAAGCATTCATCTTGAGTTTTCCTTCATGGGGCCTATAAGCGAAAAGGCATGCTGAAATTGACACGAAAAAAGAATATTTTATTCCACCTTAATTTTGTATGATGGATACGGCTCGAAATAGCTAATGAATTAATTTTTAACATTTGAACTAAATTATTTAAAAGTTTTAGCATTTAATTTTGTTAATTAGTGCAGATGCGAGTACAAATATATTTTTGTCATGTTTTCGAATCAGGTCTCAAATTATAATTATGGAAATTAAATAATTTATATCATGCAGAAAATAAACAGATTTGTATAAGTATATATTATTTCATTAATTAATGTGAGTAATTAGTATATGATTTACTATTTCCTAATGTTATATAAGAGAAAATGCTTGTGAAATATTTGCTAATTAGCTTCATGATTTCACTTGTTCAGCACTTCTATTTTTCTGTAACCTCATGAAATTAATATGTAATATAGTTTAAGATTTAATTCTGATTATATTCTGCATTTGAAGATAAATAAGTAACTTCAAAATTTTACTCTTGTCAGGGGTTTATGTTGAAAATAATTTTAAAGAAAATTGTAGAGATTTGAAAAAATCGTAAATGAGTGAGACACTGAAAACAAATGTTTAAAATATATAAATAAGATCAAAATTCCAAATCATTTAGAATACTTCTAACATAGAAATAGTTTTGGTTTTGACCTTCAAATATTTGACGAAAAGATTTTCTACTTTTTAGAACTTAATAAAATTCATTCTTAAAGTAATGTTAGTTTTATTATTTAGTAATGTTTACTCTTTTAATTATTTATAATTATTAGAAATTATTTCAATATTTTATGCAACTATAATATTTATTATATTATAGTTGCATAAAATATTGAACATTGGACAGGAATTAATGGAAACTATTCCAGAAAAGAAATTCTTTAGATTTTGTAGCATCAAAATATCCTAATAAAAATGGGACGAGATTCTCAAAATTCTAATGACTTTTATAACATTTTTTTTTGTTTTAACGAAGAATATCTTTATGAAAAATTGTTAAGAAAACAGTAACAGCTTGGAAAATTTGCACTTTTTTCCAATTCATGCATTCGACTATATTTTGGAAGCTAGATCTTTGACAGGACATTAATTTATGCCATTTTTTATTGAAAGCACAAAACCATTTTTGCTTGAAAGTAGGTTTAGTGTTTCGATCAATGAATTTTTGTGGGCAATATATTTTTACAACACATGTATAATGCAGCACAACTTTAGTTACTACAAATTAATTTTTTTATAGATCAGACCAAAGAAATTTATTAAATGATACAATAACCAATGAAAATTGAATTCTAAAAGTAATTTTAGATCATATATATTTTTTGTATTTTAAGAGATATGTGTTCAGATGTGAATATAGATTTTAAAAAACGACGTTCTACATAAATACTTAACGTTCTTGATATCAGTATACACAAAAAGAAAGACATTGATACCACACATGAATTATAAAAATAATTCGTATCGCCCTAAGCAAAAAATATATTATTGTAAATGAATTCTAGAAGCTCGTGATACCAACATACAAAAAGCAGAAAATATTGATAAGTTGTGTGAATTCTATAAATTCTTATTTTAAGCATAAACAAAAAGAAAAATATTAACTTGCATAAATTAGAAACTTGAATTCAGCAAAATAAGTAAAAATAAATAACATTTAATTCCTAAAATAAAAAATTCAATATACATAATATGCAATATATACATATAATATGTATAGCTTCTTAGTTCGCTGATATTAATGCCTCTGGAAGTCTTATTATGCACTCGGGACGGCAAATCAATTCGTTATTTGTCGCTATTCCGGAAAATTATTTTACTATGTTATTCCGTGCTTTTTCCGGGAAAACTTTTTCCATCAGAAAAGAGTTCTATTGAAACCAGATTTGTTTCAACGCGTCAAGACTTTTAGAAATCAATAATAAAAGGCACCTCAAAATATCAAAGCCTTATAAATTAACCCATCTATCGTTTTTATCTGTTACCTTCAGTTTCAAAGAACATCACTTACTTGAAATGAAATCACTTTCATTCATCAACACGCGATGGAATTTCATTTTTTTAACAGAAAAGTAGTGTCGTAGAATCATGCGAAGATGATCGAAAAGAGGAGAAATTCATCAAACCATTTGAGTGTAATCTGCTGCTTACCCAGCTTCTTGGCATTTGATGACATTTCCAAAATTTATTCATTTATATAGGCTGCACTAAGCATCTTCGTCACGTTATCATAGAGAGGATGAAGAACTCAACTGTAACCTCGATTCTTACCCACCCCATAGTAGCGGTACATAAATTCAGACATTTATTCCATGCATTTGTTTTGTGGTTGGTAGCTACAATAATATCGCGCTCATAAAAAGAACTCGATGGCGTAAACGGAATTCCTTTGAAATTTAATTTTATTCGAAGATAGGAGGAATTCGTTATCACGAAATTAAAGCATGTTTTAATTAAATATGAGATTTATAGATTTTTAAGACATATTACCTTCAAAGATAAGGATTTCTGTATAAGGAAATTACAAAACAATTATCGGATTTTAACTCGATACACTTCAAACAGTATTACAACTTTAAAATACTTCATAAAAAATGGCAAGAGTCGTATCTCCAAAACATTCTAGCATGATCCGTATTAAAGTATAAACCGTCCCTAGCCAGCATAAATTTTTGGACTTTGGTCAAAGTTGTGAACGCCACAAGTGCTCAGATTCTTATTTTCAAAATCCCGCATATGAATTTCCTATTCTTAGTGATATACTAAAGAAAACATTCGCATTAGTATAAGCTGTATAAGCATAAACATTTGTTGGCGAAACTTAGTTTCGAAAGAGCTTGTTAGAGATCGATTAATCATTGGCATGCAACAATACACAAGCATCAGAAAACCAAATATGTGTTTTGGATGCTTTTTCCGACGACTAAAACCGACATTTGACACAGAACTATTCTCGTAATCACAAAATCATGTACCAAATTTCATTTATTTAGGTCATTGCATTTTTGAGTTATTACGTTTCTATGCGCTCAGAAATATAGACTGACAGACGCTCAACTTTTATACAAATTTGATAAGAATCTACAATTTTAGTGCTAAAACCGTGTACTAAATTTAATTTATCTAAATTTTTAAGAGTTTGAACTATCGCAATTAGAGGAATTTAAATGAGAGAAATGATATGACGCTTCCAATAATAAAAGACAATAGAATAGCAAATATTCAATATGTTCTCTCATCTAAAAATTTATTTTCTGTTCCAATTGTGAAGAGAGTGAAATTCAAAAGAATCAAAAGATGAGGTTATTTCAAGTATTTTTTGCAATTGTTCTTAAAGTTATCTTGAAAGAGTTGCGGTTATTTTTACTATATTTTACCATAGTGAATCTAGTTAACATATTTTTTTCATCGTTGAGATACTGTAAATGAAGTTTACAGAAATAGATGATGTAATCCTAACTCATTCTGCATAAGTTTATTTTTGGTGAAGCTAGAATTCAAGAGCCTGAAAAGAAAAATTTGTAATTCTGATTTATATATAATATGAATTTAGAAGAGATATATACATTTTTAAGAAAGTTTATCCTGAGAGTCTCAAAGTTAAAAGATTAGTTTCTAGAGCTTTATTTGTTTAAAAAAATCTTCTTATAACTAGCATACTGAAGGATATAAGATGTTAAAAATTTATAGAATTATTTAAATTTTCACGCTAATTTATTATGCAAATCAAGTAGGCTGAAGAGTAACAAATATCGATATAATATTAAAATTATACGAGAGAAACGTGTTTAAAATAAAAAATCATTATATGAAATCAGCAGTTAATCATGCAGTTAAAAATTTTGAGATAAGAAGATGAAGATAAGAAGATAAAATTTACTGTCATTTCTCGGGAGTAGATAAATTCAAAGCTCGGTAAAGATTTTGGGAAAAAACAGAATGCGGTTTGAAAATTTTTTTCATATAAGTTTTAAACATTTAAATTCGATTAAATATTCAAAATGTAATTTTTTTTTCTAAATATGGCACATTACTTTCGTGAGAAAATTTTGTACCTTATATAAACAAGATATGCTTATTTGTAATTTTATAAATAGGCTTCATGAAAATAATATCTTGATGTTCTTAAAAATCATTGATAAAAATTTTGTTTTATCTTTATTATAGATTAATTTGGTACATATCCAAACATTTAATATAACGTTTGGATACGTCTTTGGTACATAATTCAGCAAACGTTTTGAAAATATTGTAATGAAAATTGCGATATTTACGTTTCAATAAATTAAAATATCAAATTTCATTTTTATAATTGATTTTTTTCAATAATAAATCTTTCCTGATTCGTAAAAGATTAATTGCATGTTTTAAATATGTACTAAAAGTAACATATATATAAGAATTCAATCAATTTCAAAGGATGAAATGAATTTAGTATTTTAAGGAATTATGCAAATTGTTAAATTTGGTATCACATTAATATACGCTTTTCACCAAATGTCTAAAAATAAACAGACAGTTATGATAATATTCATTATAATGAAATAAAAAACTAAAAGGTTAACATATTACTCAAATACACATTTGTTGTCACATTAATATACGTTTTCCACCGACTGGTACAAAAACAAATAGACAGTTGTATTAATATTCATTATCATAAAATAAGGGTACTTTTTTTATCCGGAATTTTTTATGCATTAAAACATTTCAAAAAAACTAAATAGACTGAGAGCATTTATGAAAGCTCAGCATACAGAAATTTCTATATAAAGCAGAAAAAAAAAACAGATTCTCATGAATATTTTCAAAATTCAGCATTGAAAAATAAATGCCGATTTCAAAAATTTCACTTATTGAATTAAGTCTTTATGAAGATTTTTAAATTAAAAAATACTCTTTACTCTTTTCATTCAAGAATATAATAGAACCAAACTATATTAGTAAGTAAGGCTAAGGTATTAAATATTGATTTCTGCAGTCGTCAGAATAAGAAAGATCATATCTGGAATTTATCATATAACATAACACAGAAGCTCTTTGTGAAAATAATTACTAATCGCGACTCTGTAACTTAATCTTCCAGGAGGGAATTCTTTAAATGGCATCGCGAATGTCGCCTTTCGATCAATACTTGTCTGAGCATCAATTCCTTTCACAGTATTTAACGAATGATTCTTGCCGTATTCTGTCTGGTTAGGAACGAATTTTATCCATATGCCACGTACTTTCTTCGAATATTTTGTTCATAGTGTTGTTTTTTCTTTATGTAAAAATTCACTGCTTTGGCGTAAAAGTTTCTAGCTTAAATGCAGTCCTTTTCACAGTATTATTCTTTATAGATATTTATCGTGAATGCTTTTGTATTTCAAGGTTAATTTTCTTCAGAATTTTACTTGTCGATATTTTATAACAAAGTGAATGAAGATAAAGAAATAATAAGTGCACAAAAAAAAGAATTAAAAAGATTTAAATATGAATGCAGTGGCATAGAATGTATATCTATAAGATCTTCAATCTATTTAATATTTTATGCTAAATTATTTCTTATATATTTATTCTGTGAAACGAGTTAAGAAAAATTAATTCCCTGTTAAAAGATATTGATATCCAATAGCTCTTTTTTTATTCTGAATTAACGTCCGTAGTAATTTTCCCTTTATTAATATTATCAATGATAAAAAGAAAAGAGAATGAAATCGATTTATGCTTAATATATGCACATCAATTTTTTCGTGCTTATATTTTTGGGGGGATCCATTGCACATGTTGCTGGAGAATTAAGAGCATGTCGACACAATATAACATAAGATAACGTGCAATCAAATGCTATATAATTACACTATTACTTTTTACCAGTAGCTGTGAAGTCAAATAAATTGATTATATTTTAACAATAAATTCTCGGAAATTTAATTAAATTTTATGAATCTCTAATCAAAAATTGGCAAAAAAAAACCCAGAACGCCTCTAATATTTGGTTACTTCGGCTAAAATTTAATTATTATTTAAATTAGGATTTTGATTAAAACCCTATTTTTAGGCTAACAAATCGAAGCTAGTATCATTTTTTTAGAAACTAGTTTTAAAATGACAGAAATAAATAACAGTATTTTCGAATGCAGCTTATAACATATCGAAAATTTCTTTGATTCATGGTATGTTATTTATGATAAATTTAACTGCATTAAATGTTTAAATGTAAACATTTATCCTGTTTTGATAACGCAAAATTTTCTATATGTCATTATAGTTATGAATTTACAAAAATAGAAATTCTACATAAAATATGTAAAAGAAAATTCAGTATTTTATGGAACACTAAACGTTTACCCATAATTCATATAAAACGATACATTTAGCAACAAAGTATCAAAGATTTATCATAATTGTTACAAAGTAACAAAGATGTATTATAATTGATACAAAGTAGCAAAATATATAATAATTGTAACAAAGTAACCAGACAGAATCTCAAATTGCAGAGCAAAATAAATGTATCATTAGGAAAGAAACTTAAATTTTGTAACGGGAACTTCTAGAAAGCTAAGTTTCTTTCTCATGTATCAAGTAAGTTGAGATGCCTTATAGTTACTGTCTGTCTATTTTTACATTGTTAATAATTGGAAACTTGCGCTTGTTCCGGGAAAAATTACTTGCTTCACATGTGGTTACTCATGAAAAGAGTCACTTTTCTAACAAGCATGCTTAGAATTGAAGAAAACTCTTTTCTCTTTTATGTTAGAGGAAAACTTTATTCATTTCTGATACTTAAAATAATAGTTAAAAATATTATATTCATTTGAAGTAAGTCTGTAGCCAATGAAAGATTTGTTTATCCTTTTCCAGTAAGCTAATTTTGAATTTTTATGTTAACAATTATTTTAAAGAGTATTATGCCATCTGTTCAAATTTAATTAATTTGTTTTTTGGAAAATTATTTTATGTTTTATTTGGTTTTCTCACCTTTGCAAAACGAATGATCAATTACGAAAATACCTATTTACGGACAACACGGTTATTTTTTTCCCTCTTACAAATGGAAAATGATTTTAGAATTTTAATTGGGGCAGAGCATTTGCTTTAATCACATGATCAAAATTTTATTCTAACTATTTCGACGGCCAAATGGATCATCAAACTAAACGTCCCAGCCATGAAATAAGGCATGCCAAAAAATTTGTTTTAGGAATTGATTTACTAATATTATAAAGCAGTGTGTGGAATTTAAAAAAAACGATTTGGGATGGTAATGATTTGTTGATGACTTTTCATACTAACGAGAAATTTTAATATCTGATATTAGAAACGATCTCGTGCTTTTGAAATGTCGTAATATACTTAGATCAATGCCGCAATATTCAAACTTTTTCATTCAAAATGTGGTAATTTTGTTAAAATCTTTTTCCTTTTTATTTCATTTCTTAACTTCAAGTGAAATTGCAATCGTAAAAATAATTTCGAACTCGAGATTTTTATGAATCTTCACATTTAAGACATTTGAATCTGATAAACTCATTTTTGGAATTATGACTGTAAACACAATAACTCAAAAACACTTTGAGCTAGTCAGGTGTAATTTGATGCATTGTTTTTCATCAAGTTTTAAACATGGTCCATTAAGTAAACATATATCTGTCCGGCTGTCCGAATAGAAGTTAAAATAATAATTACAAAACGAAGAGTACTAGTTGGAAAAAATTGGTACACAGACTTAGCATCTAACGCCCACACCCCTATTCAGATTTTAAATTCATTCTGTCAGTAAATTGATTAGCAGTCGGTTTACGCATTCGCTTGCTTGTGAAAGATACCGTTTCGAAGAGCAGAACTCAGATAAATGGAATTTGGTAATGTGATCTTATTCCTGATAGTATAATTCTGTGTCAAAATTAGGTTTCAGTCAGTTGACAAAAATGAACCCAAAATGTATTTCCGCTTTTCATCACATTACTGCTAACAAGCAATATAAAATGCTCATGTAAGGGACTCTGGAAATAAAAATCTCAGTATTCATGGCATTCACGATCTTATCGAAGATGCACAATTTTAATGCTGAAAGGAGGAGGTAAGGAAGAAAGATTCGGAAAGGACACTCCCACTGGATATGAAATAGTGAAACTCAGTGGACCTAAGAACTGGAATTATAGCTATAAAGTGAATTCTCGTACAGTACTAGGGAAACAATCTATATAATAAAACCAGGGGAAAGTATTCTCTCCCGACTGCATACAGTCTCGTAAAGGTGTTATCACCCCCCTTCCCTCACGTAAAATTGTGGACCTTTGGTAAGATTGTTCCAAGTTCCGCAAATGAGGACTTGGAGCATTTTAAGCTTCGTAGTAGAGCTAAAAAAAATTATTCCATAATCTATTTTTCAGACTTATGGAAGAAATTAAGTTTATTTTAAACAAAATATAGGACTATGTATATGTTATGGTCAATGTGAATAATCGATTATTATTAATACTATTTAGTCATTATTAATAAAAACCAAACCGGTTAGTATTAATAATAACCAGATATTCACATTGACCTTAGCATATATATTAGTATGAGTTAAAAACATATACATAGAACGTACTGGCATGAGAACGAATCAAAAACGTTTACGTAGAATGTATTGGCATGATAACGAATCAGTTTTCGTCATTTTATATGTATCTAATTTATACGATATCGCATTTCATGAATTACCTTGTAAGTATTTAAAAAAAAATTCTTCGTCCAGGCATTTGCAAAAGATTCATTCTCATTATAAAATTTTTAGTTAACAAACTAATTATATAAAGTTCCCTGACTTTCATTTGCTTACATTATAGAAATTTCGTTTATACATAAAACAAACTTCTTATTGTAAAGGCCAAACGATTTCGAATGAATCAATACAAAAAAATTCAAAATAGAATTAAGAGAGCGTTGTGTTTGATGAGACTGGAACGATGAAGAAATATTTCACTCGCTGCTGCAAATAAGAAACATTTCCCCCTAATTAATTTTGAATCGAAAGCATTTCTGAAAAATAAAAAGACGAGTAAGAAAATTTTTGAAGAGCCCTCTTATCTCTAAACGAAGTATCTTCAAACCTTAACGGTCGAATAGATCATCAAACTAAACATTCTTGCGCATAATCTTGGGTTGAAATGAAACATTCCCTGCAAAGTATCATATCAGAAATCTATTTACTATCGGCGATCTACCGTTAATGGCCTTTTTACGTTATCTTTTGGGTTCGCTCGCCAGTAGTACAGCGGGATTTCTTTGTTACAAAACGTCGATGAGATACAAGGATCTAATAGTGTTTACTCGAATGACAATTACTTAAATTCAGCTTTTGTGAACGAAGAAGCTTCCTGGTCTGAAAGCACACAAAAGGGAATTGTTCTTATGGAAATAAATATGCTGAGGTGGGGCCTGAAAGGATGGTCTTTTTCTTTTATCTAAAAAGACGAGGTTATAGCCATTAATACTTGTTTCTCCAAAGAAACCTGAAACTTACATTTCGATCTTTGAAAATCGATCATTTTTTAAGAGGAAAAAAAAAGAGTCGATTCCAAAGTAATTGAGATTTCTTTTTTCCTTTCTCACAATGCCCATTTCGAATCAATATTTTTTCTTTCTCTGTGCTTGATTTTTCTTTGTGTTGGGGATTATCTGTTAAAATTTAATTACTCTTTAGTCAATTTTAATTATTTTTCGAGATTCTTTTTTTCACTTTCTAGATTCGTTTTTAGATAAGAAAGCAATCAAATACATATTTTCAATGCCATTATTTAAAGCCCCAAATTCAACTGAATCATGTATTTATTATGCATAGTTATGGCTATTATTACTTGTTCAGCCAAAGAAACTAAACTATACTTCGGTTATTAAAAATTCATAATTGTTTATAAAATTGGTGAAAGTAACTGAGATTTCTTTTTAAATGTACACTTTCAATCAACATTCTCTTTTTCTGTCTGATCTTTTTCTGTTTTTATGTTGGAATTATTTATTCCGATTTATCATTTTTCATCAAATATTTTAAAACTCATTTTTCTTTTTTTCATACTGTTTTCTCTCTATGTAGTATAAAAGGTAATTCCAGAAAATTATTAATTCCAGGCTTAAAGAAATTTTAATACTTTTTACTGGAAATATTTCCTTCATAATAACCAAAATAAATTTACTCAATATTTTTTCATTAAGTTATTTTCAAAATTATGAATGTATTAATTAATTTTGTTATTGTATTTTCAAACAATTGGTATATTTGTACATTGTTTGAAAATTTAGATATTTTGCTAAACATTTAAAAAAATATATATAAAAAAATTGAACAAAAAAATCCGAGATTACAAAAATAAGTCTTGTTTGTTTGATGTGAGTTTCGATATTTAAGCCTTTCACATAAAATATTGCTTTCAAAAAATCATGACAGTACTAATAATAGTAAGAAAATTAGTGCAAACATTACTTTTGCTAAATTTACCAAGTAAACAGATTGTTTAATATTTAAAGCTCTCCATGCAATTCAGTTAATCTATTTTCATTTGAATTACTATATACTTTTTAAGACACTCCGAATTGCTTTAAAAGATTATATTTCGTTGGCATAAAAATTTATTTTCAAAGTATTTTCTTTCAGACAGGATTTTCAAATTTCAGAAGTATTTTACAGAAAATGATCCAAAAATATATTGTTTAATACTGACACTGTCTAATTTCATCTGTTTCATTTATCTTTTTCCTATAATTAAATTCAAATTTGGGAAAACTGCATAGTTATTGAAAACTAGACTAGGTTTAGATATTTGGTTATCCATCTTTTAGTATATACATAAACAAATGCCATGATTCTTAACTATAAATTGCAATATAGTCGCCCAATTTGATTTGTATTCTTCTTTATCTATAAAGATAACTTATAGATACAGAAACTTTTCTAATACTTGAATGAATTATTAAATATGTAGGACAAAAATAAAAAATTGAAGGATAATCATTATTGTTGTAAAGATTATTCGGTTGTAAATCATCATTTATTTTCAGGAATATTTTTATAGTTTGATTTAGTGCCCAAGAACAGAGCTTATCACAAGAATAATTGATTATTATGTTTAATACGTTACTAAGACCTATAAGTTATCAATGAGCCGAATAAGTTTGAAGTGAGGCCAATAAGTTAACGTAAGAGATCAATAAGTAAATAGATTTCTAACACTTCATTCATTTTGAAATAAATAAATTCCTTGTTTGTTTTTAATCGAACTTCTATTTCTAAACTCTAAACAAATGGCAAATCGGACAATTAAAGTTTAGATGGCTGTAAAGTTTATTTAGGGTGTTTTTGATATACAATACGCAATAGTTTTTGAAAGAAGGAAGTAGTACTTTAGAACTAGGCTTAATTTTATTTGATATCAAACACACAAACGTTTTTAAAACTTACAGTGTGTTATTTAGAAAGGTAACGTATCTTTCTTTGATATCAAATACGAAAATGTTTTGGGCGGAAAAAGTATTATTCAGTAAGGGAACGTATTTTTATTTGATATAAAATACTCAAAATTGTTTTCAGTGAATAAGAATTGACTTAAAGAAATGTATTCCAAACATTTTTATTCAGACTTAAATTTAAAAAAAATATTCAAATTCTAGTTTTATATATATTTAGACTTTACAAAGAAATTATAAAAAATATACTGCATTGTTTAATCTAATATACGACACGAAGCCCAGTCGAAGAAAATTTCCCTTCTTTTAATAGCTGTTGCTTGTAGCATTTGGTAATATTTGAGATATTCTACCTGTGAAACATGTTAGTTACCAGATAAAAACATTGGTTTTCCTATTTATACCAGCCATGAAGCGTTATTAATTCGCTCTTTACCTTGCTTATCTCTGCTGATATTAACCTCATTTCTTCCCACTTTCTACCCATATTTTCGGGCAAAGAACTGTTACTAATCACATTGTGGTGATGATAAAATAGTTTCTTTTTTGCTACATCAATTATCTTTAATGCTCCCCAAGTAATTATACTGGTCATTTTCATCTTAATGTTATATGCTTTTGGTTTAAGATTTTTTGATTTTTTTCTATTGCTAAATATAACATAATTTGTTTATATTATCTTATTTGATAGAATCGTTTTAAGACATCTATCTATTGCATCCTCTAATGCCTCGACTTCCGGAAAATCTTGGTTGCTTTCACCGATAATGGGTTCTAGAGCCCAAATCCAAATTTAATTCAAAAGTTTATAAAATGCCTATAACGTCTTGTCCACGTTAACCTATAAGTTGATAATTGTGATTGAATCTGAGCTTATGAAGATTCGGTTGTAGGGGGAATAAAAATATCAAGCGTTTTCATAAATGTTTAACGAACGATTTAAATTAGGTATGAATTCAACTTTGAGACACATTTCTTTCCTTCTTTACTGAGCTCCTGAATGCTTTCCAATCATTACGATAATAGTATGATATGCTTAGCTTTTATATCGAAACCATCAACTTTAAATAAGATCATATTGCAAGATATTATTATTATTTATTGTGAAATTCCAATAATATAACTACGTCACTGTATGATATTAAACAATATTCAGAAAATTGAATAGTATCAAATAACATAATATTGCACAGTATTGTACAATCTGCAACATGCTGAGTTATCTGGGATTAGTATGAAATAACCTTTGAAGATAGAAATGCAACATTTCTGTTGACGCATAATCCTATTTTTAAAGTTTCTTAAATCATTGAACAAGTGCCGCAATCATAAAATAATAAGTGAAATTCAGACTTTTAACGAAAGGAAGCTAAGCGAAAAGGAGTAAAACTTTCTATGATTCCATAAAACAAAACCAGCCATTTCTGTCCAAGTAGAATTTAAATCCTGTTAGAGATGTCTGTCCTACCATTTTGTGACAATCACTCATTAATGACTTGGACAGTAGATGCTGGTTCTAGTATAATATTACAAATGTTGAGCAAATTATTGTGAGAACTAGAATAATAGTAACTTGACACTTTTGGAATTACAAAGTGAGTGCACGCTGAAATTCTCTCTACTAATTAATCTAATCGAAAATGAAATTCAAGAAAGTATAAATTACAAAAAGAAATGTCTAGAAACGTTTATGCTCATTTTATATATCAAACTTTGTAGTTGAGCGACTATGCGAAATTACACATAAAAATAAATACAACCTGCTATTTTATATAAAAATAATTAGAGATATATTACGTCTTTCTTTATTACAGATATTCTGCATTTAAATTATGAATGAAA
>JAPMOR010013100.1:277053-305333 GCA_026543865.1 Argiope aurantia
GTCTTTCTTTATTACAGATATTCTGCATTTAAATTATGAATGAAAAATATTATGTGATTAAGCATTAAACATTACTCTAGTACATGAAAATATGAAAAGCAAAATGATTTATTTCATTTCTGACATTAATTCCTTCTCATTTCACCAATTTGTTTAAAATTAATCCCAAAGCGGCTAGTTCTCAAAACTTTAGCAATACATTTATCAAGCATTTAGTGAACCTTAAAATAAGTTAAATAGTACCCATTCTGATAAACAGCTTGTAATCAATTTAACCGTGCATTAGCTCTGAATCGAAAGTTAAACTTTTTCAGTTTCTTGCTATAATTAGAATCTAAACTAGAACTATTTAAACATTTTTTCTATTTAATTCGGAAAATATTAAGTGGAAACTTTAAATTAGTTTTCTTAAAAACTAATTTCCTAGATCGTTTTCTGCACGAAAGCTTCAGTAGCATTTTAATTTTAAAAGATAAGTTAATGAAATTTTGTGCTAATAAAAAAAATATCAAACTTCACCAATTCTGTTTTAAATTGGGCGATTTTGTTCGATGATTAAACTTCTATTTTAAGATAAAAATTAATGAAACTTTCCTTTAAGATTTTACATTCCCATGTTATATAAGTCATTTCAGTTCACTAAATCATACTTATCATGTATCTAATTGTTTACGTCTTGCATAAATGTCATTATAGTCCTCAAATTAAATTAATCCTCTAAATGCCGATATCTTAAAATAGATATTTAGATTTAAAAAAACAACTTGCAAACACGTTCAAATAATTTTCAAACGAAATGAACTGTTATTATATGCTGCCTGATAACAGTATGATATAATTCAAATCCTTAATAGTAAAAGATAAACACATTAGCCCTCAAAAATTGTAGCATGCACTAAAAAATAGAGTGAAGTTTAACCCGCGAGGGATATGCAGTTAAAGGGTTAATAGAGGAGTTATGTCATCATTATTCTCGTATGATTATTAAGGATTGCGCATTTCGTTACATGTTCATCTTACTAATAAACTGAAAGGGAATTAAATAGGAATTTTGATTTTCTTCCCTTTGACCGGCTGCTTCCAAATTTGATATGTAATGTGCAATTTCTATACAAAGACCATAGACCGAATTTCATTTATATAGTTTCTAGCTTTTTTTACATTCTCATATAAAATTATTCTAATAGTTCAAAAAATCGAACTCGTGATTTTAGTGAATCTCCGCATTTTAGATATTCCCGAGTCCAAAAAGCGCACTTTTGAACTTATGTCTGTATCTGCCTTTGAACAAGATAACTCAAAGACCATTTGAACTTGATGAATGAAGTTTGGTATATGGATTTAAAAATAAATTTGTAGGTTTCTGCCAAATTTTGAATGAGATCCATTCCGAGGAAGTATCTCCGGCTGCACGAGTACAAATGAACATAATAATTCCAAAATGTAAAGAACTAAACAGATAAAATTGAGTGCACAATTTTAGCATCTAAAGTAAATATCCGTATTAAATTTTGAAACAAATCCGCCAAAGGATTTACTGTCTGTCAGTCTGCACTTTCTTATGTATGCAAATATAGGTAAAAAAAAAGCAATGACTTAAATAAATGAAATTTGGTATGTAACTGTATGACTATAATTGTAGTTCTGTGTCAATTTTGTTTTCAATTGTTCGGAAAAAAAGGAGTCGAAAATTTATATTTCAGTTATGGTGCTTTTGTGTTATTCGAATGTCAACGATTAATCACCCCAAAAATCGCGTTCTTGATTCAGCAAAAATGCTAGACTCATGATAAAGGTCTATATTTCGTGTTTATTGTTTAGCATTGGCATGCTGTTAAGACACATGTGCCGGTTTTCTTTATTATACTATGAATACACACCTAGCATGGGTGAAAATAAAAATATGCACACTCGTGGTTTCCACGACTTCGCCAAAGATTCATAATGTTATGCGTGGATGGTAAAGGTATGCAAGAAAGTTTCGAGGAAACTACTACTGCTAGCTTAATTGTCGTTCGTACACATTGATAACCGAATAGGCAGGCTTCCTTTTAACTGATTTCGTCATAAGTTTGATCCATAACTTCAATCTAAGATCTACAACTTGGGGGTAAATTCCACAAATCAAATTTAATTTAAATAGCAACATGTGTATCAAATAGCACACGAAGCATCACTAATACTGTAAAGCCATAAAATAATTACTGTAGGCAGAATCTGCCCTGAAATGATTATTGGTATTAAAGGCTATAGAGTTTGCACTTCCAGCAATAACTTATATTTAAATTAGTATTTAATGAAAATAAAATTCATCCTACCTAAAATATTTCCAAAAATAATCATTTTAAGATGGCTTAAATATGTTTTTATTGGGGATTTTAAATGAAAATAATTCATTGTAACATCTTAATTAGGGCATGTAGGGTAGTTCTAATCCTGTTTGGTTTACATGTTTAACGAAATTGATGAATCAAAGACTGATAATTGAGTATGGACTGAGATTGAGTAGACTGAGTAGACTTATCAAAGACTGAGTAGAAGTATGGCATCTTATGTTGATCAAAGAGATCATTGAGTACTTAAATCTGAAATAGAAGTCTGTTTTAGCTTCAGTAAATACCGAATAATGCTTTTTCCAGAATTTATAGAAAAACTCCTTTGTATTTCGGTTGGAGAAAAAAAGGAAAATTCTTCAGCATCTTATGCAATGGCATTTTGCGCTTTAATCTCGCATCGGCTTACAAGTTTTTAGACGATGCTATTTAAGACTACATCAGAGGATAATACATAAATTTATTTCTATTCATGTTTCTTAGAAATGCCATATCTTAACTCATCTCTTAATAAACGCATGAGTATTTTAATGATGTTTCGCATTTTAAGATTTTTCAAAGACAAATATTATAGATAAAAAATTGCAGTTTTCGACTTATAGTATCATAGTGATTAATTCTGGATTTCATTATAGAAAGTTTCCAAAAAGCCTTCCTTAAAGAGGGGTATCATCACAAGTATCGTCCTCGTCGTCTGATGAGCATTCAAAGATACAATGCCCTTCTTAAAATAGCTTTTTGATGTTTCAACATAGGACATAAATATTATTAAATTAAATTTAACAGATACGCATTTTTTAATTAAAAGTCTTTAACTCAAAGGTTCAATATCTAATAAATTATCTATTCGAATACACCGCATATTAATTATGATACACATATTTATATAATATTTTATTTATTTGAAAAAATGGCCTGAATATTAAAAATAACCGTTGTAAAATGCTATTATATTAATTGCTTATCCTTGTTCTCTTTTTCCTGAAACGATGGTTCTTACTACCAATTTCAAAGTCAAATGCCCTCTCCGAATATTCAAAATGTATGCAAAACAGGCACCGTTTTTGCAAATACGAAAGGTCATAAATGCCAAGACACTTTGAGTAACTAAGCCAATTTTCTGGTGAATGTCAGTTTAAAAGACATTCAAGAACTGACTGTTCGACGTTTGTTGCTTTACTTCAAAAAATTTGGGGAAACAACTCATGAAGTTATCGAGATTTTCTCTTTATTTTTTATAAGTTTTAAAGACTGCATTAGCGATGCTCCTAGAAAAGTTCAAAGAATTTGAGTTTGTTATGTTCTCTTGACTTGGAATAAACAAAATATTAAAATATTTTAGATCTTTATGAAATTCTTAAAAGAAAATATTCAGCATGCTTCTTTTTTTCAATAAAGTATAAAAAGGAAATATATAAAATGCATTATTTTGTCGCCAATACCTATATATTTTAGATATTTTTCATATAGAACTATGATAAAACAATTTTATTGAATAAATTATCAGTTTCAATATACAAGTTTATTTCTCAGATAAATTTTAAAGAAAGTTTTTCATCTTAAATTGCATTTTACCCTTTCTTAAAACGTCGATGATTTTGATTGACGAATAAGTCAACTTTTATCAAGGAAGGAATTGACTTTAAACCATCAATTTCGTTTGAATATTTTACTTTCTTTGTACAAAATCGTAAGTTATTTTTTATTGAGCTATTTTGATGAGTTTTTAATGAACAATTGTCAGGTATTTCTTATTAAGTTATTTAATTATGAGCTGTTTTCACTGTTTATATACAACTTTAAATAAAGTTTAAATATCTTACAACAAAGCGAATTATTAATTACAAACAACGCTATAACAGCGTCGTACACCAAACTGCACGAATAATGAAAACGTAATTTCTCTACTGCAAAGAGGTAGGAAGGAAGTTCAGCTGGGGAAACAATAATATACACTGGTGTGCAAAACTTAAGCAACAGGTATGTTTTTTGCCATAACTTCACGAGAAATCATCTGAGAGACATGAAATTCAGAAATGAGATACAGCATTTTGTTCTGAAAGAATGACGAAAGCATAATTGCGCAGAAATGAATACAATGCATACAGTAAGGAATCAAACAAAAAAAAGGCTTTATTGAACTCATAGTATCATTACACATGATTGTCTATCCAAGAGGAAGAACAGCAAGCAGATGTTCCTTAGTATGGGATATGCCCTCCCCTTACTGTAATGGTTGCTTCGCACCGTCTCCCCATACTCAGCACCAGATTGTCCAACAGTTCTTGAGGTAAGAGTGCCCATTCCTCAATCAGCATCTGTTTAAGTTGTCGGGTGTTCCCAGGAGGATGTAATCGTGCAGCAAGGCGTCTCCCCAAAGCATCCCACACATGTTCTATCGGATTTAAATCAGGGGAGCACGCCGGCCAATCCATTCGAGTGATATCTTCACTTTCCAGGAGCTCCTCAACAGCATGAGTCCTGTGTGACCGTGCATTGTCATCCATAAAAACGAAGTCTGATCCAATGGCACCTCGGAACAGACGCACATGGGGAAGGATCACCTCCTGACAGTAGCGATCTCCAGTTACAGAGCCTCTGTCGAAACCGTGGAGCTCAGTCCCCCCGTTCATCATAATGCCTCCCCAGACGACAACTCCAGGACCACCGAAACGGTCTCTTTCCGTGATATTACAAGCGATTCCCAACGCCAGTTGATTTGGAGAGAGGTCGAGACACGGTTTCATCCCATCATTCTGTTGATCAGATTCATATAATAAGATTTACTTAAATGCAGCTAAGATTGCTGAAGCTAAAATTATTATATTCATGCAAGACCGTTCATTTTAAAATTTATTCGAGATCGAAAAATGTACATTTTATAGAAAAGTTTATCTTTAAAAGCAGTGCACGTATTATTTTCTATTTATTCAAATCTTGACTGAATGACTGAAGGGAATACGTGTAACACTTCTCAAAATGTCTAATTTTTCTGCCCGCTTGCGCATAAATATTTCAATATTTTTTGTTAATTTTTAAATTTTGTTAGAAAAGTTTATTTTAAAAAGCTTGCATGCATATGAAATCCAAAAATTATTTTTTTGTGAGTCTGTGATAAAATTTAGTTAGCTTTTCTTTCAAAGAAATTAAATGAGAAGAATTTGAATATAAGAAGATGAAGAAAAATAGAATAATGTATCTATTCATAAAAAAATCTCAGAATTTTTCCCCTTTTCCTTTGGTAAAAAAAAAAAAAAAGTTTTCTTAAAATTTAACTATACAAACAAAGATGATATGTATTACTTCCCTAATTTCAATAATTTCAGTTAAAAATGCTCATATGAATAGCATCTATATCCTTCTGCTTAAAAACATGAAAACAATCTTGCCTTACTGCCCCTTTTAAAGTCCTCCATACTAATTATGATGTAAACTGTTGCTGAATTCGGGGTTTGAAATGAATGCATTCAGCCTCAACTAATTTCTAATAAATGTTACCAATTGAAAAAAAGGATGTATTAAATAATATTGCAAATGAAAAAGGAAAATATATCTTTCATTGTGGTAAAATATCTACATATTTCACTTAAAAATACAGAAATAATTAATATTTATATTATATGTTTAAAAACTTTCCAAAGGGCGCTTACATTTTCCCTTTTCTATTCAATTAATATAAGACTGATGTAAACTCTTGCTGCATTTTCGGTCTGAAAAGAATGTTTTCAGCCTCTAATGATTTTTGAAAAATGTTACCGCTTGAAAACAATCAATACATAAATTCATTTGTCCAAAATATGTTGAAAAATCTGGAACGCAAAGACTTCATTAGAGAGCTCAAAGGAAGGAACAGACCTTTTCTTTGTGTTTGATCGATACTTCTCAGACACCTGGAATCGATTAGAAAAGCTATAATCCTAGAATGAAGATTTAAAACTGTAAACCGAAGAGATGGCATATTGAAATAAAAATGCATTAATATATATTTTAAAAATGGTTTAGCTGCTAGATGTATGTTGAATAAAAAAAGCGCATTTTAATTTTCAGCCGAAAATAATGTATTCTCTTCCATCAAGTTTTGAAAGTGAATTTAATAACAAATGAAATTCCTGAAGTTTTATCGGAACTTTAAGAAGAGCTTAAGGACAGTTTAAAATAGATGCTGATGCTTTCTGTAAAAGAAGAAATGGAAAACTCATGCCATAAAGAATTAAAATCCAGAATAACGATATGTCGGAAATGATTAAAATTTGACTTGAAGATTGCATATTTAGTTGGTTTCAGCCGTGCAATCAACTGAAATAATAGATTGCAATAAATCTTCGGTTTCTATTTCGTGTTTCAGTTAATGGATAATCTGTTTCCTATTTGAGTGTTAATGGAAACGTGTTTTTAAATCGCATTTCTCACATTTCATTTTGCATTCAATAATGAAGTTTCTAAAACTCAGAAAAGGTTCGGAATCAAAACTGATAACTAATGTCAAATATTAATAAGAAAGTGAAGGATTTATTTCAAACAAAAAACACCTTTGTTTGCTTTAAATCGTCAAATAACTTTCTATTACCATTTGTAAGGTTAATGAGATTTCTCTAATAGACGATATGCACGTAACAAAAGATTTTGTAATTTTTATAAACTGATAAATTATTAAGTCAATTTCTATTTGAAAAAATATTTAATGCAATACTATATAAATTTCAAAGCAATGACCGTCGTGCAAATTCAGTGATACTATTTTTGATTTGCCTCGTATTTCCTGCAATTGCCTGCAAAAATACTTTGTATTTTAAAATTTAATCAAAAAATTTTAACTTGTCGAAATATTAGTTCAAAACTAAAAAGTATATTGTATATTATTGATTTAAATGCCGCTCTTTTAAATTGTCTGAACCTTCATGTATGTTAAAGAGCAATACAAAGTAAAAACTTTAAAGAAAGAAAACATCTGCTGCGCTTCTTATATTACGATTATTAAAATTTTAATTAAATTAAAATTGCGAAGTAAATATTTTCTCGAGAAAATATATCTCAGATATAAAAGAATATTACAACCTATGACTTGCATTGAGCTCATATTAACATTATATCAATCTTTTTTTTTTCCTTTTAAAATAATTCTCATATTATTTTTCAACATTTGGATATTTTAAACTCTTAGATATATATTTTTTAATTTTTAAGTTCGATTTGAATTACTATTCATTTATAAAATTATTGCTAAACCTTATATTAATATGAATTGACCGCAATTTCGATTGATACTTTTAAAATAGACATTATTTTAATTAAATATATAAAAGAATAATAAGAAAATTCTTTTTCTGAACTATCCACAATATAAATTTGTTAACATATATCGCAGAAAATATAATTTAAAAACAGCATTTATTTGCATCTTCAACTGCCTACTTCAAATAAACATGTACCTCATATGAAAATTATTTTCTCGTCTGTTCAGCATTTATAAAAAATTAAAATAAAAGGAGAAAAGATGGTTTTAATATTGAATCGTGTTTCAGTATTAGGAAATAGCTAAATTTTGGCATTCCTTTTTTATTTCATTCTTTATTGCACGTTATAATTTTAAGGAGTACTTTAAATTCTTTTAAAATGTATTTAATTCAATTTTCTGAGCGAATATATTTTTAAATTATGTGATGAATGGAAATTATAGAATAAAAGAAATTTCTTAATTTTTTTTATTTCTCTTTTTTTTATCTTTACGGTTTTGCTTCAGAATACTTAATCGTATATGTTACTATCAACATGATTAATATGTTATTATAAATAAAAACTAATTAATCACATTAACCATAGTATATCTCTTATAATACATCTGCATGCATCATCATATTTTTTTTTAAAGTTGATTATAGAATTCTATTTTTATTATTTTAATACTCTTTTCTCAAATCTAAAAAGATTTTTAATTACTTTTCTGAAAGTAAGAGAAAGAAAAATTTACTTCTTAACGAAATGCTTCTTCATTAAATATTAATATTTTTGAAGAAAAAAAAAACGTTGAAAACTAAAAATGACTTACCTGGAGCTCCAATCCAACTATCTTCATTAAGGGGCCCTAGTTATGCATCTTCGAAAGACTCACGGCCCTTCCCTGATTTCTATTCACCTGGGCAAAAGAGATATCCAATTATTCATTGTGTCAAGCACAACTGTCCCCAACTCTTTACTTTGACCTTCATTATTTCTATGGTTGGCTCTTAATGACGAATTATAAAATAACTTTCATTATTCTTATTGCATTATTTTTCCTGATTTCTCTGAAGGTCTCTGTGAAACAAAACGTTTGCTCTCGGAGAAAGTAATTATCATTAATAATACAAACAAAACTTTATTTTTTATATTTAATAAAGTCTTGTTGTAATAAAAAAAACTATTAATTTCTATCTACTTTTCGAATTGCTTCCTTATTAGTTAGTCTTATAGCGACAAAAATGTATCTTGATTTTGTGCATTCAATATTCAGAACATTTATGATGCGAACTTGGAAAAATATTTTTTATACGCAGACATTCAATTTCTAACATCTGCAATTTATTGCTATCGTTAGTGTTCCTAAAAGTTAATTAAAATGAATTCAATAACCAACATTTCCTTGCTATTAGGAATTTATAATTGTAAAAACTTTTCAAAAATAATTTTTTTAATGTCCTTTTTAGTTGAGATAATCCGTTTCGAGCTAATTTTAATCATAAATTAATCTCAAATTAATTTGTCAGTGATCCAATTAAAAATTATCAGCAGCAAACTAATTAATCGTGACTCAACTCCAGCTGTTTGTAAAATAAATTAAATTAACTATATACATTTCATTTATCCATAATATAAATTCCAAAATTCGCATAACATGAATTCGAAGTTTATGTTTAGATGTTATGAAAAGCATGTAATTTTGTCATAATGTTATTTCCATCAGCATCAGTGATTTTGTCATCAGGATTTTTTTTCATATTTTGTCATAATGCGGTTTTAAATTTTTAGAATCAAAACTTCCATAGATTAATAGCACATATTTAATAACAATGCAGTTTCCATAATTCCTTTGTATTGCAGTTTCTTTTTAATTTCTCATCTTTTTGTGCTCAATTGTCTACACAGAAATTCATATAGACATTTAATTTTTCCCAAACTGCAGCTGACTTTCTTGATGTCCCTCTAATGCAGTAGACTTTTTTCCGTCCATTTAATTTATTTAAATGTCTGATTTCAAAATAATTATGCAATAGAAAATGAATTGGATTAATTTGAAAATTACTAACGATATTTAATGTTACTGAATTGAAGGGATCTCATAGTTTTACAGCCATTAACAAATAACAAACAGTCTGTCTAATGATCAACTTTTTACTCTAACTTCTTAGGTAAAGTACCAACAATCTTAAGTAATTATAGAGAGCACATATAAATTAACACGCAAATTGTTAATAAGAACAACTTATTAATAACATTTTTGAATTCTCCATTAAGTAAATTTATTATTAGTTTTATAAACTAAGATATAAATTTATTTATTGGTTAATTAACAATTAATTAAAGAAATAAAAATTTGATTACATGGTATGTTATTCAAATTTCAAACATATATATTAACATCATATGTGCATTTAAAAAATTGTATTTAATATTCTACTGATATAAAAGTGAAATTTCTATATTCTAGAAAATAAAATTAAGGAAATATTATGATAAATATAAAATAAAATAATAGTTTGATCAAAAAAAATTCAAAATACATGTTTCTATCTATATGCATTGAATATTTTTCATTTATCTTACTGTTTGATAAAAATTTTTAATATCATGCTACAAGCATTGGATAAATTCCATAAATACACATTTTCATCGTTACAAAAAATAATTTAATAACAGATTACTAAACTACTTATAAAAATGTCATTGAACTCTGGATAATCAGATAAACTTTCAATATTTCTTCATTTTTTTAATAATAGTTTTAATCCTTGTGTCAATGAATTGTGAATTTCTATTGAAAGGCAATTTATGTGTTTGGAACGTATCAAACAAAAGAAAATTCAGTTTTTACTATCAGTGTCTACATTTAAATTTTGCATTAGTCTTTTTATTAGAAGAGGCAATAACAAATAATGATTCTATTTTCATATGTAAATTTTACAGTAGTAAAAGCATTTTAAAATTTCACTTTAAAAGCAACTGGAAGGGGAATGGTACTTTTTTAATTCTGAAATCAAGCTCGCTTGAGTACAGGAATCTCATCTATAAAGAGAGCTCTTTTCTTTCAAAATAGTTTTGACTTTTAATTTAACAAATAAAACTTCTTACTTCATATTGATAAGCAATGTTCAGAGAAACGTAAAAAAAAAATCGAACTACAAGTCAGTTTGAATTTGTTTACTGGTGAAACTCAGGTTTTATAGAATCCACTGAAAAATAAAAATTTTCATTTCACTTTCAGGCTTCATTCAGCTAAAGTATAGAAATACCTCGATATTAGTCATCGTATATTGCTTCTGCTATTTCTGAAATATTCTTCAAAACAGGAATACATAAAATTTTCTTTTCTTTACTTAAATGTGTTTCTGTGGTATTTTCATAATTGTATAGTCACTTCTCAAATAATTCATACTTGTTTTAAATAAAATAATCAACAAATTATTCTCTTTTCAAAGAATCAATTCAAATGGCGTCTCAATTATATGTCAATATTAGTTGTGCATGTCGCCTAACATCTAATTATCATGGAAAGATGCATAGTGGATTCCAAAATCAAACCGGTGAAGTTCGTTTCGTGTGATCTCAAACTGACTGTAATATTATTTTCTGGTTGAGAAATACACGTTTTAAAGAACAATTCTTAATTCTTTGGAATCCGGAACACCACTTCAAATTATAATCTGAATTGCACTTCTTTCTCTTCCATTGGTTTTTAAATAATCTCGTTCGCCTTTTCGGAATTTCTTAAATCATACCAAAACAAAAACATTCCCATGAATTTTGAACATGAGAAGCATTAAATCCAAATAGCGAAATGAAAAATGATCACATCATACACATTCTTTTTAATTTTAAAGCTTTTTAAATCATACACATTCTTTTTATTTTTATTAGCTTTCAGTTATATACTAATTCAGCTTGTGGCTTCAAATTTGGAACGTACAGAACAATTTTGAACTGCTTAATGAAGTAGATCCAAATTTCTATATCAATTTAAAATATAATTTCTCCCCTTCCTAACACGTTCCCTCGCTTCCCCTTATATTTTTAAAATAATTTTCCTCCCTTTCTAGAAATGTTTTAAATAATGCCAAAACAAAAACATTCCCATGAACATTCCCAAAAACATTCCATAACGCCAAAACAAAAACATTCTGGAATTGAAAATTATTAGCTTCACACAATGTCATGATTATTATCATTTTTACTTAACTATCTGCTATTCTCTAATTAACTAAAAATATTTTTCAATATTAAATTGTTTATTTGAAGTAAAAAGAAAACTTGTAATAAAAAATCTTTAACTAAGTAATTATATTTTAATTAATTTAAATTAAATGTTAACCTCCTTGTGAATTCTTAAACCATACCGCCACAACAATATTCTAGTAGATTTTGAAAGTTATCATTATTTGTACACTAAGTAATGAGACATATTAATATCATTTTTTTCATTTTTCAAAATTAGTTTTCAATTATACAATAATTAATAAGTAATACGGTTTAATTATTGCATTTTTGAGCTGAAGCAAAAAAGATTTTAATCAACTTGCCACGAATCATTTTCTTTTTATTGAATTAATTTAAATTTAAAATTTGGAATTCAAAATTTTTTTTTTATTTTCTTTACACTCACTTAATTGGTTCTTTACAAACTTTATCTAAAAAGCAAAAATCCGTTCAATCTAGGATTAATACAGTATCTTCTTTTGATAAGCATTTACTTTTTCTCAAGTATAGAAGTTTCACATTTACAAAATATTTCTCTTTTTTTTTTTGGATTCAAAAATATTTTTTTTTCTTGCATCTCTTTTTGCTACCCTGCCTCTTGTAGGATTGTATGCCAACGTTTAAGAGCGAATATGTAATATTTTGTAAAACATATATCAAGCATTTTTCATATTTTATTTGTTATTTCAAGTTAAACATTAAACGACGGAAGTTTTTAAGACCACTTGCACTCAGAGAACAGCAATCAAACAAGATACATAAACAACACTCATGCATATTTACATTTAATGCATGGAATTGAATAGAAACATTTCAAATCATATTGAAGGAGAAATTTGAAAGTATTCCTCAACAGTCTTTTATCTGAATTATGTGAATAATATTTCAACGAACATTTTTGAAGAATATTTCTAGAATAAAACTTCTTTCAATATAATACTTATGTTCGCAAATCTGATTTCTTTTTTTCCCTCTCGTTTCTCTTCAAAAAAATATGCATACTACAAAAACCTCTTATTTGCGTTAGTAAAAAATGAGAGGAACAGTGCTTGAGAATAGGGTTTCTCAAAAATTCCCGAGCACACAACGATTTAAATTGTGAGAAAGCGTACATGGGAAAAAAGTTTTTCATGAGTTTTAAAGAACAGACATTCAAGAAGAATTGGAGACATTGTTTTATTGCCTTTGCCGTAGAATCTATTTCCAGATAAAACAATGGAACTTAATATTTTCTTGATATAAGTAAAAATCTTTGCAAATCAAATAATAATAAGTAAGAAACTTTTAAAAAGAAAATTCCTTTGGTATTTTTTCTTTCGAATGTTAAAAGCACATAAAAAGTTGGAAACAAACGTATAGGAAGGTTTGAACAAAAGCTAGAAAGTGTATAGAGACACTATTTCAGCTCATGCTAGTTTTTTGAAAAAACTTGTATCTATTGCATTATTTATCTTACTGAAGTATTTAATGTGAATTCAATAGCCCAATTTTAGTAATAATCAATCAATTTTCGATCGAAGAAAATGCATTTAAGTCAGGGAAATATTTTTAAATGAAAATAATTTATATTTATTATGAATTTTATAATTACACTATCTCCTTTTTTAAGTGTTAAATGATATTCTATAAGCGAATTTTCCTCTCTGTACCTATAAAATTGCGTATGAAGACAATCAAAATTAATCCAATATCTAAATTAAAGTGACTATTTTAGTTCATTATATCATCATTACTTTGCAAGGATTTATTTCTGTTGAATAATTCTATAAATTGGAACTGAGATGAAAGATATACAATATTCAAACACTTAAATAACACGAACCTGAAAATAATCTGGAAAAATATGACTTGAAATTTAAATAGGGCTGCATCTGTATAGATATTTATTTTTTATTTAGAGTTTCTAAAATAGGGGATTTATATAATATATTACTGGAAAAATTTAGATTTAAAGCTCTTTTAGGTAATACGAATGAAATATTCTATCATGCGTGCTAATAATAAAAATGCGTAATTCAATTTAGTATTCTTTGTTAATAACAGATAGGCATCAATTTATGATATATATGATACGGTATGTATAATAAATACATAAAATTGACGAAATATTTCTTATTTAAAAATATTTAACTTTCTGTAAAAACTAAGCTCTATATTTACGAAATTTGCATTTTTATATTTTATGGAGCACATATTAATTTTATTATGATAACAGTCCTGATAATTCAACGCTTGAATATGTTACTGTAAAAGCCTTATCTTGGAAGATAAATTCTACATAGTATAAATTTAAAGAAACTTTATAAAAGACTTAAAATACTCTCATGAAAGATTCAGCATGAGCTTTCTATTCATGCTGAGAAAACTGCTCAGTTAAAATTAATAATCTTTGTTTTTTCTTGAAGTACTAAATATCATTTTGAAGTCCGTTATATGCAATTAAATGCATCTCCATACTGCATGCAAATAATAAAACTAAAAATTAAAGTATTGTAAAATAAAAACCAACCTTACTTAAGATTTGCATATTTACAAAAATATTTTTGTTTATTGCTAAAGCAGTTGCTTTCCCCAATCAATATTAAGACATTTTTCGAAATATGTGCTTCAGTGCCATATTAAACATTTTTTGAATAAATAAATCAAGATCTCATGCTTTCTTTCTTGCATATATTTTACAGTTTTCTAAAAATTTAGAACCTCAGTATCCAGTTGCCAAAATATTGGCTTTAGGACGTACTCGAGATCCGATTATATCAAGGATCAACTCTATACACTGACTTGATTGAAGTCGAGGTCAACCATCCTTCAGATGATGTGGTGAGGTGTCTGACAACCATCCAGTTTTGAATAATCATCTTAATTACGGATGATTATTCAAGACTGAATAGTTAGACTGACTTGATTCAAATCAGTGTCAGGTGCCCTGCAGATAATATAATGTGGAGTTTGATACTCATTCAACTTTTTAATATTCACCATGGTTACAAGTTGCCTACTCTGACGTAATTCAAGGCGGTGTCAAACGTCCTATAGCTGGTATGATGTGGAATTAACATCAACCTATTTCTCGAGTAAACATCATATCTCTAGATTGTGTACGTTGACTTGATTCAAATAGAAGTTCTACAGTTAGTAAGGTATGGAGTCCGACACCCATACAATTTTTGAACATCCTTCTTGATTACAGGTGGTATAAGCTGATTTGATTCAAATCGAGCCAGATGTCCTATGGTTAATATGTGCAGTACGATACCTACCCAATTTTGAATAACTATCATGGTTTTAAGTTGTGTAAGCTGGCTGGATTCAAATTCAGATGGATAGAGTCAGATGTATTTCAGATAGTAAAGAGTGAAGTTCAAAATCCACCCAATTTTTAAGCAACCATCTTGATTGTAAGTGGTGTACGCTGACTTGATTCAACTCATAATCAGACCTCCTCTAGCATGTAACATGTGGAATCCGACACCCGTATAACTCCTGAATAACCATCATGATTACTGTAAAAGTAGGTGCTTACACAGGAATTTCCTCGTCATACAACTATGATCTAAAATCAAAATTTTCGTCTTAAAACATTTAGTGTTTAAGTTTCAAATCGGGATTTAAATTTAATGAGGTTAAACTAAACAAATCATAAGTAATTCTAACAAAAATTCCAAAAATGTTAAGTAAAATAGCAAAGAACAGTTACTCTAATTTATCCATTGAATCAGAACCGCTTCTGCAATAAGAGGCGCCAAAAAGATTTCCTCTGATATTTTAACAATTTCATGACTGAAGAGAGAAAACAAAAAGGCACCAAAATACATGAATCATGTAGAAAAGTATATTGCTCAACAAAGAATAGCAAATCCTGAGGGATATCTATTATCGACGGGAGCTGTCAGATCAATGTCTTGAGATCAAGATGATGACCGTAAAGCAGAGGAAATCATAACAGCAAGCTCGGAGCTACATCACACGAGACTTTAGTGGGAAACCTGATCTTAAAAATAGCCTTTCATATTTGTTGAATAAATATCTACTGTGCAAATTTATTCTCCTTAACAGAAATTCTTATCAAATATTCTAAAAATAAGTTGCAATGCTGGTTATAAGTGAAAACGTCATGTTAAGCAAATCATGCTTAGTTAATTTTCATGTATTTCCTACTTTTTTTTATGAGAAGCAATGCAAAATTATGATGAAGAATGAATGTTTCTTTACTTGTTATGAATGGTGTTTAATTGGTTAGAATAATTTATTCATCACAAAAAATAATTCTAAGCACTTTCATTAGAGAAAAAAATAACTGTTCATGCTTTATTTTTAAATAACTATAAAGAATATAGAATAAAGAGACTACCTCCTGTCTCGGTCTCAATATTTCAATCAATAGCTCTCAATCAAGTTCAGTAAATGCATAAATCCTCTGATATGGCAATATAAAATGTATTTTGCTTCATAATTTCAGTTTTATTCTAGAATGATCATTTGAACTCATTTCTATATAAATTCATCTAGTTATATATAAAATCCTTGCATTGCCCTGAATTTAAATGTTCTTATGTATAATATATTTTATGTAAAAACTAATTTTATTTAAATTATTATAATATACATAATACTTTTATTATACTACACCATTTGATTGTCTGCCCTGGAGCCCTAACCACGTAATCACTTGAATCAATTCTTTTAAGCAACGTTTAAATAACTACTTTAAACTAATAAAAAAAATTCAAAACATATGAACAAGAAATTTCAAAAAAATATTTTTTGAGTGAAATATAGTCTCACTATATTGCAAAATAATCCCCGTTTTATTTTAAAATATGTAATAAATATTGAAAAAAAATTTATTATCACTGAAAAAGTAATATTTTAAATTTTAAGAAGGTATGAAAATATTTTCAGTAAAATAACCTTCTTGAAGTTACTGCATGAAAATTGTAAAATTTCAATTTTCTAGTTAAATCAATATTTATTTAACTTTTAGCCTTTGAAAAATTGATTATATACTTTCTCTTGTCCTATAGCATAAGTGTGCGAAGTTTGTTTAAAATGTGCCCAATCCTTTAGGAGGAGATGTAGATCATACATAATAATACAAATACGCTTTTGAAAATAAATAATATATACATACATAGTCACAATGACTTTTATTTATATAAATAAATACTGTGTATATACTAAATATTTATAATCAGATTTCTTTTATCTCATAATGAATTTTTTCTGCGATTAATTTCAGTTACCTCTTTTATAACTATGATTTAAAGTATTGGTTACAAGTTCCATTTCTGTTTACATTTTTTGCTTTATTTTTTGTTATTCTATTAGTTATGTAGATTTTGCTTAAATAAATATATCTTATTTTGTCTTTATTTCAGAGACCCTCATAATATTTATTTAAAAATCCTTTACTTATAATTAAATATTAAAAAACGCTCACTTGAAAATAAAATTATTGTATCAAAATAAAAACTAACCTTAACCAATAAAATACTGCTTTCACGTTTGATTCAGTTAAAGCATAACATTTTTATTTCCAAAATAGGCATTATCAGTTTTGGCTGTAATGAACGCATTTCAAGCACATGTGTTGGTAAAGGAGCGTTGTCCTTTGACATTAAGTTGCACCAAAACACAAAAGTAGTTATTAAATGTCAAGAACAACAATTTCGGAATCTTTCCTCGAGGAATGATAGCCATTTATTCACCACCTGCTGTGTTCCATGTGAAATTCCGATCTATTGACTGACATTGTTTCCATTATAACAAACTTCTGTTGAGAGTATTCTGATCTGAATTGCTTTATTCTCTCTTCTCTCTCTCTCTCTATATATATATATATTCCGTTAATCTAAACGTTTAACATTTCGTTGGCATTAACGATCAGTTTAAGTATCTGATCTCAGAGAGAGAAATATGGATATTTGGGTTGCATTATCTTGGAATAACAAGTATATGACAATAATGACTCGCGGTTGCATTTGTTGCTTTTAGGAAACTAATTGAAATAATTGTTGAACTGTAACTTTGTATTATCATTAGATCCACTATTTATTTTGTCAGAATTGTAGGGCATTATACCTTTAATCAAAGGGTTCCTTGCACGTTTTTGAACAATTTGGTATTAAATATAATTTTTTTTTTACCTAAGATTCTTGCGTATTAAATGTTGTACTTCATTGCTGTTGTTCTAAAACAATATTCTCTATCTTAATTACCCAGGTATTTATTGAAACTTTTTGTAATATTAATTTGTGCATTTTTTCTTCTTCTTTTCATAGCCAATTTATAGTTTTAGAGCTACAATTACTCATTTTTTTCACTGAACTTTCAATATTAAAATTAAAAACATTGTCGCAAAAATATTATTTTTAAATATGTATTTAGAATCATTTTTTCGTAGATTGAGCACTTTTTTACTTTTTCGTCTACGAAGTATACAAAAAAAATACTGTAATTGCCAAAAAAAAAGATGATTTTGACGAATCTTCACGCTTCATCCTATACTATGGAACATCTGCTTGTTTTTCTTCCTCTTGGACAGACAATCACGTGTAGCGATACTATGAGTTCAATAAAGCCCTTTTTGTTTGATTCAGTACAATATGCATTGTATTCATTTTTGCACAATTATGCTTTCGTCATCGTGTAAGTACAAAATGTTGTCTCTCATTTCTGAATTTCATGTCTCTGTGATGATTCCCGTGGAGTTATGGCAAAAAAAAAAAAAAAAAAAAAAAAAAAAGCACCTGTTGCTTAAATTTTGAACACCAGTGTAAATAAATCAAATTTAGCACATAGATTTAGCATCTGAAATACAGATATTTATCAAATTTTGAATTAAATCCGTCAAAGCTTTCACCGTCTGTTGATCTGTATTTTCGAGTGCATGTTAATACGATAATTCAAAAGCGAAGCAACTTAGATAAAAGAAATTTGGAATATGGTTTTTTTTTTCTCATTAAAATTTTAGTTCTGCGGAACATTTTTGTTTCTGTTATTGAAAAAAGACTCTAAAATGCGTACTAGATGGCCTTGCCAAGCTCCATAATTTTATGTAAAGGAAGGAGGGGGGAGGATAATTCATTATAGAAAATATCCGAGAAAATTTCGGGTGGACCACTCCGTTAGGTTCTGTTTTCCCTTTATAATTAATAATAATACTTATTCGACTTAAGATATAATGATTCTATGATTTGTTTCTATATTCTTATATAACAGAGTAGGAATGAAGTTGTAAAATTTGGAAATACATTCCGCTTAATAGGAAGTCGCATATATGGAACATGTATTCTCTCATAAATTTAAGCAAATTCAAGCATATATCTATTTCGTAACTGCGAATATTACTAATGATGTGTTACTTTTAAGGTTGGCTCTTCATATATAAGCAAGAAGTAAATGTATAAAATTACTTACGTCAGCAAAAAAAAAAAAAAAAAAAAAAAAAACGTAAGCTATGAAAATTCTATCTGTGTGCAGTACGAGACACGAGACTTCTTAACGTGATATGTGAAAATGTGCCTAGAAATTTTCTGCCGAGTTTTTATGGATTGGAGTCATAGGACACCATTGCATTTCTTTCCGAAAAAAAAAACGAATTCATGATCTTTTCTCCATTATTTATTTACACAAAAGAAGTATTATGGAACAAATTTATGTAAATTCAAACTTGTCTCTGATTTGAAAGAATGTTTATTATTAGTGAGATGCTGCTCAAGTTGTAATTCTTATCTAATAAACAAGTAAATATATGAATTTTCTTTTCTAAACAAAAAAAATGAAATTACGAAAATTAAATTTATTTTATATGTATTATAAATCTCATTACCCTGCTGTGTAAGAATTAGTCACATTTTTTTCCTCGTGTTTTGTGTATTCATTTTGCAAGAAAAAAAAATTTAACGAGAATTCACTGTTTTTCCTCTAAGTAAAAGAGAATGCTTGGACTTCGATCAATTTTTTTTATTTGCAAATACCCAACTAAAGCGAAACTAAAAGTGAAGCTTTTGTAATGTCACATTATAATTTCAAATGCGAGGAAATAATTATTGAAATAATAAAGCTTCTTTGTGCGAAACGATTGCTTATATATTCGATTCAAAATTTCCCAGCATCGTCTGTAGTGCCATTAACTGACGCTCTGCAAAGAAAGTTCCAGAACTTTTTGATTTGCTTACTATCCACTTTCGACTCTTCTTATTGAGCTCTTGTATCATATAAAAACATTAAAGAAAAGTTTCTCAAAATTTATCTCGGTAATATGAGTCTGTTTAATTCGTACTCTGTGATATCTTTTTCGAGTTTGAGAACGTACTAGATAAAAAAAAAAATTTAAGAGCAAAGATTTTGATTTCAGCATCACCGTATTTATTTATTTCTCCTTCCTGGTCTCTGAAAGAAACAAAGAGAAAGAACAAGCGCGAACAAAAAAAATGTAGCTTTTTTTTTTTTTTTCAAAAATCTTTCAAAAGGCTTTACATCTCTCTCGAGAGACGCGAAATAGTATTTCAAACATATTCTTTTGAGACATTTCTATCATGTTGTGCAAAATGCGCTCAGAATTGATTTGACTTCCTTTCTCAGTTTTGAAGGCTCAGTTGGAATTTTTTTTTTCTCCTTTTCATTTGCGATATAAAAGTTATTGATTAGGATTTAAGTACTTTGCTGAGCAAATATGTAATCCTTTTGCATATAAATCTGTTCAAAATGTAACTTACTCATGAAAGATAAGAACAAGTTAAATGAGAAAATGTAACTTACTCATTCAACAAATAAAATCACATTTGACATTTGGCAATATTGTTTGATCTTTGAACACTTTAATATAAGAAAATTTTTTATCCGCTATGGTTAAAAATTAAATTTAATTGAATTAATTTACTGAAACTAATTCGGAATTTCATGATATCTTAATTTAATTGAAATTTCTAAACTGTAATTCTGAAATCAATTACGTTAAAAATTCATGTGATTTTAATATTTACTGCGAGTTTTTTTTTATAAAAAATATTTTAAATAATATAAAATATAGTTATCTATTAATAACATGGTTGCATTTTAGTTATATTTTCCATTTCCAAAGATAATTAATTCTTGTTCAAGAACTAATTTAAAATGCATTTATTCGTTTTCCTAATTATGGAAAAATGATGTATAAATATTTAATTTTTAAATATAAGGTTATGAAAAGATTTTCCTCAAAAGCCGAGCACTAATTTTTCACAAACTAATGTTTCAATAGATTCTTTAATTAATATTTAAAGACTATGTGAAAGCTATATAATTAAACTTTAAAAATTGGCTTGCGACTTTCTATACATAAAATAAGAATTTCATTCTAATTTTTAACAAAGAAATTTTTTTTAATTATTAATAGAAATTTTATTGTGTTTTGTCAAACAATACTTGCAACGTTTTAACCAAGTAAGAACCGAAAGTTATTGATATAAAAAATGCATCATTTGAATAAAACTATTTTTAATTTTAAATATTAAAAAGCTTCCGTTAATTGATAATTATTTTTAAAATAAAATACCATAAATAAATTATTTTTCAGTACTCTTATTACTTGTTTAATCATTTTATATTCTATTAAAATCGTGCAGCAGGTAATATGTCAGAACCTCGTGTTGTAGAAGTATAGCAATTGTTACCCTATGTGACGTAGGAAATGTATTATCAAAAGACCCCGTTGTAGAAGTACTGTTGCAATTTTTGTACTGTATTGCATGAAAAACTGCAATCAGAATGCCTTCTTATAGAAGAGTTTGCACTGTGATACATGAAAGTCTGCTATTAGAATATAGAATTGTAGAAGAGTTGATTAAATTACAATATTAAAGTGTTTCTGTTTTTAATGATTATTATTGAAATAAAAAATAATCAAATGTAATACATTTTCAGAACTTGAAATCTATGTACCGATAACTTTAAAATTTAATTCATTTTCTTATCTACAATATAAAGTTATCAGATATTAATCTCCGTTTATTTCCGGATTAACATGTGCCTCTATTTATCAAAGCAATACTAAAAATTCCTGTTGTTAATTCATAAAACAAAATATGCTACCTACTTCGTTGACAAAGTTTAATCTTGCTAGATTTAAATATTTTTGTTAGTTCAAAGTTAATTAAAAATTCATATGCTTGATTAAATTACTGTGAAATGTCAGATAATTGCATCTAAATAGTACAGAGATAATATTCTAAAATGATAATTTAATGTATTAATGTCGCTGAAAAAATAAGAGCGGAGGAAGGTTGAGGTATTAAAAATAAATCAAAAACATTGTAGGAAACGGGTTGATCTAGCACTTAACATATTACAGAAATACATTGTGTCAAAAAATATGGGCACATAAATGATTAATAAAAATGCAACGAAAATCATAATTGTCTTAATTCAGGCATTAAGTCAACTGCTTTAAAAATATATATCCCTTATTTTTTATTTATTCATATATGCTTGTTATTTGAATAAATTCACAACTAAAATAAAAATAAAACTAATTCAGAGTTTATTTCCTCACCTTCGGAGTCAAATGTAGTGCATTTTCTTTTAAACAGATTTTCTGTATTTAATTTTTTTAAATTGTTAATGTTATTTTTAATTTTACATATTTATATCTAGAAAAATGAATTTTTTTCCCAAAATTAATAAATGTTGACTTCAACACACGTCATTTTCTTCGCTACATACATTCAAATAAAAGCAATCCTGAATTTTTATTTCATTTTGAAGTTCACATAAGTAATCTGAGCTTCACGTAGAACTTCAGCAATATCTAGAATTTCTCTCATTAAATACTCAACTGCGAAATATGAAACGCAGAAATAAAATATGATGTTGCTTTTCCTTCACTGCTTGCAAGTTCTTTAAATTTGAAACAGCAAAATTTATTAGGTAATTTAAAAGCAGGCACGAAATGCTAAGCTTTATAAATTTAAATTAAAAGTTTCCAGCTTTTTAAGAAAACCATTTATTTCATATCAGCGCTTAGGCTCTTCATTCCTGAAGGATTATTCCTTCACAGAGCAAAAGCAGAAGATTTGTTATCATCGCATGAAAAGGTCTGCCACTGTCTTTCGATTTTTTACAAAATCATTAGTTATTCTTTTTATTAAACTCGAATGAACAAAAGTCAGAAACTTGAGATGAAATCGTCATGAAGATAATTACTACACCGGGTAATCAACAAAAGCTTGAACGTACTGCTTCCAGAGTAATTAAATTGGAACAATAACTTTTATCGGAAGCGTACTTCAGGTTGTTACAGTTAAAAGAATTCTAATTCAAAAGGCAACTTATGCTTATTGGCTTCTTCAATAAATTATTATTAAATTTTAATAGTAATGTAATTCGTAATATTTTAGAAGCCATATAAAATTACATTCATTCTGCTATACGCCTTCCTAATTTTCAATTAAGTTCACTTAAAATTTAAAATTTAGTTTTAAACGTGACAAAAATTCTTTGATTTCCGTGATATATCAGTAGATTATTCAACAGAATTTTCTCAAATTCAACAACAAAAAATCGGTATACTTCAGTAAGAAAGTAAAAAAGTCAAGATAAAAGAGCGACAGTATAAAATGTTAAAAAATGCTCAACTTTTTAATAAAATTCGTAATTTTTATTTCGAAAATTTGACATTAGCCTTAACTGCCACAATGTTGAAAAAAATGATTAAAAGCATGCTTTGAACAGAAACCTATTAAATATGGGGGGAAATGCCACAGCTTCATAGGTTGATCGTCAACACTGGAAAAAAATCCAAGTTGAAATATTAGTGACAACAATGAAAAAGATTTAAGTTTTATTCCCAGCAATGAAAATATGGTCGTGAAATATGTTTAAAAATATCTTTTAAAATTAATTAAATCAAGATTAAAAAGTTGTACAGCAACTAAATTAACAAAATTGAAAAAATAATTTTTTGAACTTTAAAAATCTTTGTGTGTGTGTGTGTGTGTGTGTGTGTGTGTGTGTGTGTGTGTGTGTGTGTGTGTGTGTGTGTGTGTGTGTGTGTGCGTGTGTGCGTGTGTGCGTGTGTAAATATTTTTTTGAAGTTATCTCTAAAAAACTCTGAAATCTTTCTTGATTTATAATTAATTAAAATTCTAATTGAAATTTCAGAAAACTGCTCAGGGATGCACATTTGCACTCTCTGAAGTATATGTGCGTCACATTTGGTAAATCTAGATCAAATGGTCCGTTCTGTAAAGGATAACATCTACATATATTCTTCTTTATTATTAGCAGAAATAAACTAAGTTTTTAAAATATTTTTTAGTTTATGAAGTTTATTTTTGTAAAAGATTATATTTCAAATAAGCTTTGGTGTAACATTATATCTAATATCAAGATATATATCATTCTTTCCATAATAATTTCCTGTATGTAATATTATACTTACAGTATATTGGGAAAACTAATATTTTATTGTTGTTATAAGCATTCATCTTTGACAATTGATTTAATTATTTATTAAAATGTTATGCCGATAATTTTCTTATAATTACAAAAATGTAGGTATTCTAATTTTTTATGTTTGTCATCATCACAATTGAATTTAAAGACATTTTTTTGAAAAAATTCATATGATTTTTTTCTTTTATTAATTATTACTTTCAATCAGATTCAATAGCTATAAATTATTTCTCATTAAAATAATAGTAAGTGGGCAACAGTTAGATAACCTCCTCAAACTCATATTCTCTACCAAATCAAGTAAACAACTGATTAACTATTCCTTTGACTTTCTGTCCTTGTGACATTTCCAAAATAAGTTCAAAGCACGTTCTTGACTCCGAAACAATTTGTTACGTCAAGTTCCGAACATCTTTATTCAGCTGTAACTTTCAAGGAATTTGTCGTCTTTGGAAACTCCACAAATTTGCTTGTTCTGACTCATAACTAATTCATAAAACTTTCCAATGTTAGTTACAAGAGCTGGTAGCCTTCAGGTTATAAATTAGTTAGAAATGGCAGATACAAGTCAAAAATTTAGGCGTATTGTAGTAAAAATATTGCTAACCATCATAAACTTTGTAAAATGAATAAATAACATTTTGTTGACAAGTAAAATCGCATTTCTTCGATGAAAAATAAACATAATAAATGAATACCGAAACTTTAGATACATTAGGTGTACTACTTTTTACTGCTTTATATCATATGAAGAAGCGTTAATTTAGGCGAAAACTTAATTAAAATCCTTTCAAAATTTTTAAAAAAACTAATTTGATTTCAAAGAAAAAAACATAGTGTTTACCTTGATGCAGGATTTTTTAACTAAATACTTTATCCTACATTTTAATCTAATTTCTATTACTGTAATTCCTTCATTTGTAACAAGTTTTATGCACTTTTATTTAACTTGACTTGTTTCATGTTTGTGAAGATAGAATACAGTACTCGATTTTTCAATTACTTTCTTATATAAACGAGTTTCCAAATTTTATACAGAAGTGTGTTGTCAGTGATACACTATAAAATATTTTAATATTTTCAGAACTTAATTACCATTCATTCGAGTAATTTAATTAGATTTTGTTCCATACGAATGGCGCCATCTGTTACCGAATTTGAAAAAATAATGATTCAAAATTTCCATTATATTTATGATAATAAATTGTGACACAAATTTAAGACAAAAAAGAAAATATAATTTATAAAAAATAGTTCTGCTTTTCAATACATAAATAGAAGTATCTCAATAAATCTCATAAAATTTGCTTTGAATTTTTAAATTATTTTGACGAGAAAGTTCGAAATTAATTTTTTTTAAGTTCAATTAAATTTTTGATAAAAATACACAATTAAAAGATCCTACATTTCTATAAGGAATCTAAAAAAATTTAAACTGGCAAACTAAGTTGATGAATTGACTAAAAAGAGAACAATTAGCTTTAACGTCCAATAATTTAAAATTATCAAAATTAATTTTTAATTAATTAATTAATTAAAATTAATTAATTTTAAAATAAATGTTTATTTTTAAAATTTAACATTATCACATTTAATATTACTAAAATAATACATCGTAGAATTTTAAAAAATGCTAAATTAATTTTCAATTTAAATTCGATTATGCTACTTTTCAATTTTAAAATATTAATAAATTTTATATTATTACTGAATACGGGACTTTAATGGAATTTATGATTATAAACAACGATACCTTTTACATCACATTTTTAGCTTCCATATATACGTAAACTGAATAGATAAAGATAAAATAGAACCATTCATTTTTTATAAAGATCAATTTGGTAGCAGAGCATTTAAAAGGATTTTCGTAAATTATTCTTCAAATTAGCAAATCGATTACTTTTAACCGGAAAATACAAACAATCTCCCAATTAACTTTGGATAAAATCTACTTCTGTAGTACAAATGCATAATTTATCTCCGGGTAAAAGCCATTAATTGTAAACTTACTTTTTCTCAAAGAATGCAAACAATCTTTTTCTTTTCATTTTTAGCCTTTAATACTCTAGGGATAAAGTTCGACATTATTATACATATTTATAATATATTTTGGCTCTAAATGCAGGTACCTTTTTAATACCCCTATGCAGTCGATATATAAGATATAAATTTTAATTGTGTGAATATATATCTTCTATGTTTTGTATAGCCTTCAATAATACTGATAGCAACTCAATAATGTAATGAAATAAAAATGAATGAAATTTATATTGCTTGCAATTATGTGTAAATTGCTTGTCTTTCTGTGCAAATTTCAGTCTTCTTTCATTTGAGGTTAATTGGCCTATTTAATAACAGCTTTTCAATGCTCTCGAAATGCTTCCTCAATTGTAAAATGTTTTAGTAAAAAATTATTTTCTTCAAGTGTTGTCAGAAAAATACACAGAATGATTCCAAAGTTCAAAAAAATTTCAAAAATGAATAATCGCAAACAAATGAAGGTAGGAAAATGCCGTTTGTGAAAGAAGAAATTTTTTCTTTTTTTACTACGAAATAAGGATTTAGTGGTAGCACTGCGCATTATTTAAACTATTAGATGTTTCTTAAGTTGTTGAATCGATGCTTTCTTATCTTATTAAATTAGAGTGCAGCCCTATTTCGGTGTGTCTAAAATGTAGGATGACACATTAATCTCTGTTTTATCTCACGTAACTTTTCATTGAACTATGATGCTAATATCTCTAATTTCGTGACAGAAAAATTCCGTTTCATTTCCATTCTTTCTATGCAAATTTCAGTCTTCATTCATTTGAGGTTTATTGATTTTTAATGTTTCTCCAAACTTCTAAAACACCCTTACGAGGCTTAGATGGCACCTTAACGAGGCTTAGATCCTTTCATAAATATGAAATTTCCTTTACCTTAAAGTTATGAACATTTAAAAAAATCAACGCAATTGATTATTATACAATATAGTAATATCTTAATATTTATTACCATTAATTCTAAATGAGCAAATTAAAAAAATGAGTATAAGAAAAAGAAAAATGATTTATAATATAAAATATGCTGATCCTTCGAATGATTAAAGAGTAGATAACGTTTTTGGACCATATATATTATTTTTCAAGTTTTTTATCTTGGTGATTTTAAATGTGCAATAAAAATTCCATTAAATCGACATAGCCTCGGTTATCGTAGTTGCGAAATTCTAAATGCATCTAACCTGTAAAAGCACTTACTTGAACCAATGTAATTTTTACTCATGAATCGTGAGTTACTGTTGGCTAAAACTCACATATGCGTTTAAACTAAACATTTACTCCAAACCCCTTCTGAGAGCTTTGAATAAATAAACAAAGAAGCTATTTTTGACAACTGTTTTTTAGTGAATTATGCAAGAACCTTATTTTTACCTTAAATTTTAATTCAAACAACGTGAAAAAGAAAGAAAAAATAACATACATGACACCACATTCCCAAAACAATTATAATCTGGATGTTATTTAACCTAAAATTAAAGTTTACTAACTTCCTGCTCTCCTACGTTCATTTGTGACGTCATATCGCTGAATAAAGTATAATATACTCAATCTAAAGTTACTTTGATTCTCATGAGTATTCGGTAGCTGTTAACCATTTGTAAAAGGATAATTTTTCTTGCTTCTATTAATTTAACTTCACTTTTTTCATTTTTGAAAAAAAAAATCACTTGACTTTTTACTCGCTCAGTAAAATGCCATAATTCTGAAAATAGACAATTGTACGTTCTTAATAATAAGTACCTTTAATTATCAATAAATTGCTTAAATTTTATGTCAGTATGATTGGCGCCATCTGGTAGACAGTGTGAGAAAAAAATAGGGAAATTAAGCAAGATTGCATATAAAAAGAATGAAAATTTTTAAACATTAGCATTAAAATATAAGCATTAAAAATGTAATTAATTTTATATTTATGAAAGCGATAAATTACTTACATTTTTATAAAATTGTCTAATGTTTTTAAGAATTTTTCTTTTGTGTGTGTGTGTGTGTGTGTGTGTGTGTGTGTGTGTGTGTG
>JAPMOR010013100.1:305433-373216 GCA_026543865.1 Argiope aurantia
GTGTGTGTGTGTGTGTGTGTGTGTGTGTGTGTGTGTGTGTGTGCGTGCGCGCGCGTGCGTTTAGCTAACAACTCCTGTTTTTAAGGGCTTTTCCATTTTTATTGCTCCTATGATTTTTAGATGCCAGGAATTCTTTCATACATCTTCACAATTTTTATGTAAATATTATATAGGCCTTTACCGTCAGTTTTACGATCTTTCTTGAGAAAAATTACAGATCTAATAATACTAATATTATTATTACCAAGTGATGCTGAGTGCTTTTATTTGACTAAGAAATTTCATGATAATATAATAATATGAATCATGTGCATGTAATATTTCTCATAAACATTACGTAATTATGTAAATGTATAACACGAAATTATTATAATAATAATAAATATTCACATGAATTATCCCTTTTTCAGTAAATGTCAGTAAAAAAATGAGAGCGGAAAACTTGATTATTTCAATGATGAATATAATTACTATTCTCGTTCATTGAGTGCTTTCTTTTGCCAATTTTTCTTTAACATCATAACATTTTACTTAACTTTACAAAACAATTAGTAATTGATTCTAATTTAGAAATTTAATTTTAATAAGTTAAAGTCTGCACAACCTATATGAAACATGCTAATATATTTTTCATAGCCAAACATATTTGAAGTAAATACAATTGAAACGATATAGTCTTGAAATGCATATGACCCAAATAAAATTACGTATTCAAGAATTATTTTGTAATTTAGTTTATTTGGGAAACGAAAATTAATTTAAAAATTAAGGTAGTGAAATACGTGATGTGAAACATGATTCAAATTTTTTATAAAAAAAAATTAAAAACATTTTCTATCAAAGAAAATTCTATGAGAATTATGAATACATGCGCATAAGATTTATCTTCCTTCCTTTAAATCAAATGGAGTAACGATAATAGTTATCTATCCATACGATTGCCAATCAGAAATGAAAAAAATCTTTCAAGCTGCCATGATTTTTTCACTCAATTTTTATACACATCTTCTCTTATATTTCATTTTAATGGTCAATAAAATTATTGTTTTTAATCACATTCTATTCTTTCAATACTCTGCTCAATCTTAATAAAATTTACAATTTATGTAAAAGCTTCTATTTGAAAAAAAAATTAAAACTAGAAACACAGTTCGTTAATAACACATATTTGTTGTATTCCTAAAAATAAATAATTGCTTTAGCGAACATTGCATTTTATCAATTTAGCTTATTAGAGAAAAGATAATCAACAAATTCAGTGCATTGAAAATACAACAAAAACAAAAGCTGGCATTAAGCACGTATTCCTGTAAATAAATACCCCATTGTTTGAGAGCTACACCTATTATACGTAATTCTTCTACAGTGGAAAAATCCTTTAGGCAGTCATAAAAATAATATATAGATACAAAATAAAGCTAACAATAGAACCATAAGTAAGTTGCGCGTAATAAATATAAAGCTATGTAATAAGCGAACTTTAAATCTTTCACCTCTCGTAAAATGTGATTCCAATTGTTTCTGTAGAGTAACAGTAACGCTGTTGGCCAACTCATCTAATTAAATACTACGCATAACAAAAAAAAAACTACGCCTCATTTTCTTTTTGAGAATAGAACAAGCCGTCTGAATCGCATTTAGAAGTGAGTGTACAAAAGCAAGATTACTTGCTGTATAGAATGCTTCGGCACAGCGTAAGCGAATTTTGCCTACATTCGTAAGTGTGATAAAGGAATAGCAGTTTTTTCACGAACGAAGCTTATATACCCGTTTTGTCATGTGAAAAGCTCTCTGCTATTTATGAAAGGAAGCTATTTTTTACACGCCAATATAGCCATCGATTGCATCAATGAACATGGACATCTGAAAATGTATGTAATTTTGAGTCAGTGAAGTGGAATAGTTTCTGAGAATTTCCATCTTTTAGGATCCAATAAAATGGTTCACATTTTTTGGTGGATTATGCCAATTTTTTGAAGCGGACTAGTGCCGTTTTGGTAGGTGAAAGTTGATAAGCTTTTTCTTCAGATCGATTTTTTTTTCCTGTTTACGTTGTATATTTCGTATTATCTGACGAGACAGATCTATTTCCTTTTTTTTTACAATATTTATTTTTCAAAATTTTGATGGAATATGCATTATTGAAAAGGTAATTTGCAGATGTTGACTTAAGCAAAACTTTTTAGATAGTTCGTTAAAGATGTCCATTTTATTCAATACAAAAAATTCATAAATAAATGTAAAAATTCAATCGATACTAAATTCTATTTTAAGATAAAATAGAATGCTTGGATTTAAATCTTTGATTGTTACACAGTTGTAACTATTCGTTTTTATTGAGCTTATAAACTGTTTTCATATAAATCACAATATCTTCCTTTTTTATTTTATTAGATACCCTTATAATTGTCATATGAGTGCAAAGTTACGCTACTTAATCCTCTAAGTTCGTGTTATATCTTTTGTGTATTCCACTTTAATTAATGGATGAAATGAAAAATTTAGTGCAGCGAAACGAAATGTCAAGAATGTATATGAGATTCCTTTTATTAGCAAAAAAGATGTAGTAAATGTATAATTCAAAAATACTCATCTACAATTTCTAAAGAAAAGTTTTTTTCTGTCTCATGATGCGTCTGTTTATGGGAAAGTTATATAGAATATCAGTGAATGAAAATTATTACAAGAATCGGAAATTTTATTAATTTTTATTAAACATGATAGATTTTGAGAGTGAATTCCAAAATTCGCAACAAAGTAATGTTAGTTTTAAACAGTTTCTGAAACTACTCAACAAACTGTCTGATTTTACATCTTGAATAGAAGAAAAAATATTTTCATGATTATAAAACAGCATGCTAAAACATTCAAGAAGAATTTTCAGCTACAAACTGATCTCTCCTTGCATGGCATTTCGAAGAAGATAAAGACAATAACAAAAAAGTGTTTCTTTGCTAAGAACTCAAGTTTTTTTTGTTGGTATTTGTCATGAATACAATGGATTTTGCAACATTATACTGAAATAGAATATAACGCTTGAAAAGATTTGCTGTTATGGATGGAAAAAAGAGAAATTTAGAAGAAAGTACAATTTTAGAGGATATAAATAATCGTGAGAAAAGACGCAAGGATTATGTTTGTCAGCACTGTCAATTTAAAACAGATTTTTCAACTTTTTTTCTTGGTAAGCAGTTGTTTATATTTAAATTTGTCTTAAAATTATTTAATCAGTCTTTTAAGTTTTATAATTATGTCACACTTTTTAGCAATACTTTTGTTAAAATTACCTTGCAAATTTCGAAATATATATATTTATATATATTCGCATTTCCTGTATTTTTGCACAAGAAATGTAAAAAAATCAATATTTTGAAAAGATCAAAACCCTAATGCATTGGAATAACCATGGATATTTTTATTTAATTATATTCATATAAATTTTTGTAAATTAAAACTTTGATTTTATCAGAAAATTATTTTATTCTTGTAAATAATGCATTTACTCAAAAGATGGAGTATTTACTAATAACATCTTTCCATGTTTTAAATTTGTATTTATGAGATAATTTTTAAATATGTATGTAAGAATCTAAAAGGTTTTAAGACACATTTGTACCAGTTTAATGCTTTATCGATATTAATTCAAATTTTTTATAAAATAATAACATTATTTAATTTTTGAAATTCGTTTCCTCAACATTTTTCGATATATTTTTTTAATATTTTATATGATACGAAAATTACAGATGTAAAAAATATAATACATAGATCCTGTTCTGAAAAGTTTGCATCTCTATATTTACTTTCTGAAATTTCTCTTATTCTTTCAGTTTTCGCTATTGAATTTTCATGTGTTGAACATTCTAACAAACTATCCCCCATTATTCGCTATCTCCTGTATTAAAAATGTCTGCAAAAAGAACGTCTTAGACTGCGATAAATACTCCTTATCAGTTTTCACACTGATGTTGTTTTCGGTTCCCAAATATCTTAAACACTTATTTAAGAAATACGATTAAAAAATAGTTAAATTATAGATTTATGGGTAATATACTACTTCATACAATAAAATATATGCATCCTTTCTCATTATTTTAAGCATTTCTTGACCATGAATATAAATTCTCATAACGCAATTCTATTTTTAATTCGGTAATATAACTTCAAGAAATGATAGAGTGAGATTTATCCAAGTAAAGGTACTATATCTCCTTGAGTTAAAAATTATGGTAACGTTGCTTCCAATCTCTTTGATAGCTTAAAAAAAATATAAAAACAGTGTTTAAAATTATCAGACATCGTTTCTAACAGTCTTCAAAGAAATACTGCTTTAGGGTGCTAAATATTTCGTAACACTTGCTTAAAAATAGAGATAACAATATACATGACATTTTCTGTACACATGGTATCAAATGTGGAAACTGAAATAATTTACTGCTTCATAAGTGCCTCATATGAGTTATTAAAGTTATAATTATAATGAGTTACCATCAATGACTGATAACTCGTGATCTGTTATTTTACGAAATAATTAGTAATTCTATGAAATAACGAAATTATATATTCTTTAATGGTAATATCCTCAAATAATGGATGCAAATTTGAAATGGCATTTTAGACTTTTTTTCTTTAATAAACTTATTAAACTATTATATCGGAACTGCTTTTACTAATCAATTATGTTTTTGTATTACGGATTCCTAAGACTTTTAATTATATTTTTAAATTCTTCGAAGCAAAATGTCCAGTTTAATGTAATTCATATTTTTGGGGTAAAGGAGACCTTAATTATTTTTAGCAAAATATCTGTAAAATTTTTATTGCGAATGTTTCTTCGTATGCTATAACAACAAACAATTTTGTGCATTAAATACTTCGTAATTTTCAATATTCTTCTGTTACGCACTGTTAGCAATTAGCAAAAATAAATGAATAAAATAAAATAAAGTCTTCATTCCGTGTATTCTAAAATTATTGAGAGAATTGCCAATGCGTTCGATTCTAGTACTTAGAAGAGATTAAAGTATAATTCTCAGTCCAGAATTTAGATTATCTTATAAAAATTGATATTTCTATTTATTTTTTAAAAATTTAATATGAACAAGCATAAATGAATGTTACACTTTTAGTATAAAATTTCCTAATTTAGTTTTAAACAATATCAATAAGTTAGAAATATTTAGATATTTTTTAAATGTATTGATTGTTTATTTTAAGTTTAATTAATACTGAGCCCACTTATTAATGTTACTTTCGCTTCTGTTTCTGAAGCATTGCAACTGTATTTATAAAAATGTCATGTTTACGTCCTGCCTTAGCATCTTGGCAATCTGAATGACCCGGTTGCCACAACAATTAATAAATGCAGGCTCTATTTAAAATCCTCAATCAAGTGGCTCATATAACGATGTTTTAGACAGAGGTAGGATCCGTCATCAACGATGACCTTTAAGCCGGAAACATCACCATTTTTGTACCCTTATTCAACGCTTTCTTCATCCCCTATTTGTGAAACCCCTCCAGAGATATGCTGTTTTATTTAATAAAAATATTTTGACTAGATATTTCATTTACGCAAAAATGAATTTAAGGAAGAAATGTTTAACAACTAAGACATTTCAATCCGCCATTCTTAAAACCCTTTCTTGGTAATATAAATGTAAAAAGCATATCGCTTTTAAAATCTTTACTGTAATTGCGTTTAAAAATGCAGCAATAGTAAATATCTTAAAAATATCTTCCAGAAAATAAAGGGTGACAATACTTCCGCAATTTAATTCCCAATTGTAAAACCACAGAAAATAACTTACCGATAAAAACAAAATTCAAAAAGTGAAATTTCCTTGTTTATTTTACTCTCACTATTTTTAAAGTAAGTTGAAAAAAGGTGAATACCACTTTATTTCTCAAAAGTAAAAAAGTCGGAATGACATTTTCAAAAGTATTTCGCAATGCGACATTTCTTCTTCATTTGTGAATTCAAATCTTTTGCGCTGAAATTTTTAAAGAATTGAAGGCGGAAATGTGCTTATGGAATCTTTGGGCACTATATTTTATACCTTGATATTCATGAGTTCTTTTTTCTTCGTATAATTCTAAAATAAAATGGAAAATAGGAAAATCGAGTTACACATTCATCCTTAAGTAACGACTTCTTTCAAATTTAAAAATTTATACGGAATTTTCAAACCTCAATAAATTCATAGGCTGTATAATATCGTATCTCTCGACAGAAATTATCTTCTTCTGAATTAAGATGCATCGTAAAAGTCTATTTTAGTTCTTTTTGTTCTTTCGCTAATGTAAGAATAATGATTCAGTCAATCAATAATATTTTGTATAAATGATAATTAATTCAGAAGCAAAATAAATGAGATAATGCATGGAATCAAATTAAATAAAGTTATGCAGAATTCTTCCGATCGCAAATAAATTGAAGTAGATGTTCGTTAGTTCATTGTACAGAGAAATAATTGACCTTACTTTAGTGTATCGTGATTATCGATTAAATAGATTCGTTAGAAAGAAACGAATACTCAATTAATAAAAACGCACTTTTGTAAATGAAATAAACAGTATTTTTTTAAGTTTTCATTATTTTTTACTTTTTCAATTTATATTTCATTATTATAAACATAATGTAATCTTTAAATAAATATCTCATATTCAATATCAAGTGACGCCACTTGACAGAATCAAAATTTAGTTCAATTAATTAACTGATAATTAAGTTCAGTAAATATTAAAGAAATGTATGATAGCGTATCAAGAACACATATTTTTACAATCACGATATCAGTTTGTAAAGGGACATAAACATAAAAATTAATTTATCAATTAGTATTTAATTCTAACGCTTAAACAATAACAAAAAATTAAGGGATTTGTTATTGAATATTCCCGTGGTCTCTTCCTGTTTATACGCTTTCAAATCCAGATAGTTATTGTTCTATAATTATTCATAATTTATTTATAAATAGAAAAGAATATTGCTTGAAATTAGGGTAAACCAGATAGGCGACCAAATGGTGTAAATGGAAATATCTTACCTAATGCATTCTTTAGGGCATGAAAGCATCATCTGATTGCGGTTCAAAATTGCGCTTCCCATCCCAAAATAAACTTTGAGTTGCTTCAAAACAGGACGTTAACATAACTAAACTAGTTAATCCAGTCAAAAATAGTTCAGAAATTTTAATAATTTAAAAGCCATGTTGTTTTCTTTAGGTAAATGTAATACAGATGAAATACATATGAAATCTAAACCTCTTTCGTCACTTTTGTCATGATAGTAAACTATAGCTTATTATGGAGCAAGTTTATTTTATCTGCGTTTTGTTTAATTTAAATGTTCATTTCTTTCAAAATGAAATTTCCATATAAAACCATCAGATATAATCATTTGCATTTGAGGTCTATTAGAGCTGTTTTTAAATAATATTGCAGTTTTATGTTAGTGACAATCATAACATGAATCTACTTGCTTGATTATTTTTTTTTACTAAATTTAGGATATTTTTCTTTTTAAAGAATATTTTCGAATTAAATTTCACTTCCATCCACAAATTATAAAGTAATTATCCTGTTCCAATGATATATTAACTGAGAAGGACTCGTCAAAGAGAGTAATCCGTGATAAATTTTAATGTAAAATTTATCCTTTTTATAATTCACCAGCTTAAAAGATTTTATGCTCTCGACGATTACAAACTGTAGTTACCAAATGAGTTATTTTTAATTACACATTTTTTTAATCTTGTTTTACATTCCTAAAAATAAAATTATTTAATCGCTTGTTCATTCATTTTATAATATGCTGGAATTACAAATTCTCCGCTGTTACTTTCCCGATGACAATATAATATTTTAATGACTTAAGAAATTAGATATCAATTAATGAATCAATTTTTCATTTTAGTTCAATAAGACAGGAACCATCTGGTGGTAAATTTGAGAAAGCATTGTTTTTTAGTTTCCAGAAATATTTATAATAATGAATTTTGAAATAATTTAATGACTAAAAAAGAGAAAATAATTAAATATATAACACTTTTCTTAGCGTATTTATAAAGTATTTTATTTAAAATCGAGAATCATGACAAGAACATAAAAATATAAGGCGCCGACAATAATAAAGAAATAATTCGAATAACTTAGAATTCATGCTTTTATGTTTTTGTTTTAACCCTAAGAATAATCAATTAATAATTTCATATTTTTAAATACACTGATAAGAGGTGTTTTTAAAAACATTTTATTCCTTAACCCGTCTTCCTTTCTATCGAATATATTTATATAAATCTTAAAATAGAAACCTTCATGGTTGCTTCCCATTGATAAAATAGTTAACCCTTTTAATTATTATATTTATGATATTTTTTAAAATGCGACGTGGCGAAAAAAGTATTTTGAGAGCAATTTTTTCTCTTTTTATCAATGTAGATAGATGCCACATAAAATTACAACATAAAAAAACCATTCACGTGCATCATAAAAAAGGAACTACTCACAGTATTCATAAAAGGAAGACCTAATCATAAGGAATGTAAACTCTTTGTTTGCACAATGTTTCATTCATAATTATTCCTAAAATATTTTAAAGGGTTAAATTCATTTTAATGTCTTTTTAACTTCCGAAACAAGCTTTATACGAAATGGTTAAATAAGGCACGTTTTGGCAATTAATATTTAAAACTGCGTAGTTCGTTCCTTGAGACTAAAGGTGAACCAAAAGGTTAAGGCTTTGTTTTTGAGGCAACCAATTCAAAAGCTATTGACGTCATTGTTTGGAGGCACAAGTACCAGCCAAAGATGCTTAATCATTGCTTCTGAAAATTTATTGAGGGCATTCTCTCTCCTTAGAATTACGTAAAACGAAACAAGAAGATTATTTTAGCTAGATAAACGCTTTTGGAAAAAAGGTATTAAGTTTTAACTATGATGTATTTTGCTCTCTTTCTCCAGAATTATTTTAATGTATGTTGCGTTGTCCTAATTAAATTAAAATGCTTCATTAACATCTGATTTTCACCAACTGCCGTTCTCCACAACTTTATATATCGAATCTGACTAATTAATGCCAAATTCCATGCACAATAAAACTGGCTGAATGGAAAGCCTAATGAACTACTTCAACCGAAAATTGAGTCACTTTTCTCAAAAATTGAAAATCTTGTATATCTTTTTCAGTTTACATTTCCCAATAGTCATTTTTTAAAGTTCATTGAAAGAAACATACATTTAAGTTCATCTTTGATTTTATAAAACCAATCTACCTAATAGGTAAATTTAACATACCTTTGAATGTCTGAGTAAAACAGTTCTAAGAAAAATTAACCAGAAATTGAACCAGGTTTTTCACTAATTTAAAATCTGTATATCTCCTTCGATTTGCACTATCTGATTTTTTTTTTTTTTGCCTTTTTAAAATTCATTGAAAAAAATCATATTTTAAGTTCATACCATTCTTTCATTCAATCCTTACTTTTAGTTCACACTCTTCCTATATATATTTATGTATTTTGTTCAAATTTTCAATCGTTAATAAAATACTTTTTATTCATCCACTCAAGTTCAAATATATTTTTTAAACTTGTAGTGGATAACACTTCATGTTAATACAGTTTTTTCAAATATTAATTCATTAATTACTAAATTAAATTAATTTTTAATACTTTAAATAGAGTTTTAGCAATTTGTAATGAGAATTGAAATCAACAGGCAGTAGTAGCTAAATCGGTAAAATGCAAGGATTTCAGTATTTTTCACGTGTAGGTGAAGAATAGGAGTTCAACTCTTGCGAAAGTAGGAATTGACTTAATTTTTTTTTATATTTCTTGTTTCCTGAGTAAATTGATAAAGCACCAGTTTGGTTTTATAAAGCTAATCGACAACTTTAACAATCCTTTGAATTTCTCCATAACACAGGTTCTGAGGAAAATTAACCGGAAATTAAACAGCCTTTTTCATTAAAGGAATATTTTCTGCAATTTTCACTGATAATATTCACTTTTTCGCCTTCTTAATCAATGAAAAAAAATCATGTATTACAGGTCAAACATTATATTATTACAGTTTCGGTTCCTTAATTAATAGATTGACATATAACGTATCAATTTGATCATAAAAAAGTCAGTAAGCCCGATCGATGACTTAAATATTCTTTGGAATTTCTAAATAAATCAGTCCATAAAAAATACTTCTCACTAAACTATCGTCTATTATAAGTAAAAGAAAAATTTTAAGCCTTCATTAAAAATTAAACATATATTGTTCAAATAATTAAAATTCTAATCTATTAGTATATTTCTGTCAACGCTTCACTCTGGATGTGTTTAATTTTATCTCCAAATTGTTCCTTAAAAAAATTCTATAAAAAAGTTTTCTATTTAGTATACAAACAAAGGCGTGTATTTTTTTATTCATTTGAAACTAAATTTCTCCGGCTACATATATTATTTTGTACGCTACAATTCAATGTCACATTTTCGGTAACATACGATATTTGAATACACAAGACAAAGAAAATACAAGAAATTAAACCATTCTAAAAGCCAAAATCATAAGATTACTCAGTACAGTCAAAACCATAAATATAGTTTCTTTTATTTTATTTTATTTTATTTTCTAATCCAAATCTGTCCATTGACATTTTCTAACTGTCCTCGTAACTCAAAACTTAAGAAAGAATTTCATAAAAACTAAAGCGGTATGAATTATATCCACTTATAAATTATACTCCTACTCGATAGTGCCTGAAAGTGGGGTTATCTCCCCACCATATTGGAAAAGTCAGCTGTGAATATACATATGCAGTCTTCCAAATGTTGCTTGGAATCATCAATGAAGTTAAGTACTATTCGGTTCTAATTCATCTTAAGTAAAGTGAGTGAATATTTCAGATACCGCCTACCTAAGAAGTAGGTTGAAATTGCTTTTCATCGCGGTTTCGAATACGACGAAATCACTTGAGTATAGAGAAACTTTGAAAGCTTCGGAAAGAAGCCATGTTCTTAAATTTTTAATTTGAAGCGTTGGTGTAAGCCAGCATTAGGTAAAATGTGGGAGTATAAATAGTAAACAAGAGGTGACTCGAAAAGAAAATATTCGTGAAACGGCGATTAAAGTATTAAAATAGATCCAGAAATGCAATTAATTTTAATCAAATAAACTTGGTTTAAACATAGGATTAGAGATACGGGTAGAACCAATCTGTATTTCTATCATTATTAATTAATCATTTATTTAATTAACGTTATGAGTCATTATTTTTGTATCTCAAACCTTCTTAATGGTCTACGGTTGAATGGATAATTTTCTGTAATGGGGAGAAGGGTGGTTTGGTGATTTTGAGTTTATCTTAAAGACTTGCTTTTGTATGAAATGCTAGGTAGAATATTGTTTATATAAAATAATTTTCAATATTAACTCATAAAATCCGTGATAATGATTCAATTAGAAGATTTATCATAAAGTTACTGATGGTAAATGTTTTGGAATAATACATTGAAAAATTTAATTTGTTCAACTTAATTTTTCAAACTCAATTTTAGCATTTGAAGTGTAGGATTCATATACACATTCGTATCTATAAAAGTTTAATATGACATTCAAAACATATCACTTATATTTTTATACATTTAGGTAGTAATAATAATCTATATCATACCATAACAACGATTGTAAAATAATAATGAGGATTCATTGTTTCAGAAAACTTTTGAAATCTCTTAATAACAATATCTAGTATTTAATTCTTTGCTTCGAGCAGCGTAGAAATTGAATCCTAATCATTCCATACAATTTGCGTATAAATAATAATTCGCTATTCTATTAAAATGAGTGGATTTATTCGCAAGTATTGCATCTAAATAATGATCCGAAATCGATGAAGTATAATATAGATTGAAACATTTATAAAGAAAAGTTTTTAAGAAATTAAAAAACTCATTCTGAGAGCATTGATTATTCTTACATGCATCTTTCAATAGCTTTGGTCTTCAAAGTTTTTTTACTGAGACAGTGGAAATTCTTAAGGGGCTTTAAGAAAATTCATAGCGGCCATTTTGTTGCGTCTGTTTTCTTTTTGAAAGTAGTATCGGCGAAATACTTAGAAGTATACAACAGCAATTTATACGAGACTGGTATAACATTCGAGCGATATTACTATATAACGTTCGTCATAACTTTAGTAGAAAAGAATATTAGAAATTGTTAAACTTCTTCTTGAAGGAAAAGAATCGATTCTTTAATATTATCAAAATGCTGTACTTGCAGTTTTCGAGAACTTTTTGTTAGGACGGTGATAAGCCGTGCATAAGTGATAGCAATGGATAACTATTCTTCTACACCAAATATTATTAGCAAAGGAAAATAAAATATTAAAAAAGATTGTCAGTTGCAGAATTTTTCTTAAATGAGGTTTTAGGAAATTTAAGTTGATGTTATAATAATAACAATATTTAACAATATTTTACTTTGTTTATTAAGCCATTATTATCAGTTTATAAAATTATTCAAAAAGTATAGAATGCATACATAAATAAGGAAACTCAAATTAATCACACCTTATTTTAGAAAATAATATAGTCTACATTTTAAAAAAAACAAGTAAAATCCGGAATCCTGCATATATTACAAAGATATCCTAGCGAAATCCCGAAATCTACCTGCATTTCTATTGTCCTAGAGAAACTATTATATTTAGTCTGTTTCTGCTGATTAGAATTCTTGAACAGAAGATAAGAAAGTTAGGTATTTGAATTAGGAAATGATTTTTTTCAAGACTTGTTTACAAGTATTCTGTCATTTATTCAGCTTACAAAAAATAGGAAAGTTGGTCAGATTGACTTGTCTTTTAAAACATTGTATTATTTTAAAAATTAATGTCAAAAATGATATAAATGTACTTGTATGTATCACCAATGTCATTCCTGCCCAATTTAAAAGGTACGAAGACTGAGAACCTCCATGATCATTGATAATACATGCTGACAATGTAGGAAATGTCCCATTTTCAGCATGTATCAGAATGCATGTACATTATCAGCATGTCAGAATCATCACACTTGGCTAAATAAAATACCATGTATTCAAAAAATAATATATATATTTCGTTAGGATAGTTTTATAATTATATATGATTGTTTTATAAAGTATTGTGAAATAGAACTGCATCCATTAATTAATACTATAATCAACTATAATCCTATGCATGCATTTTCAAGCAATGTATTTTACACTTTAAAACAAAGCTACCAAAATAAAATAAAAAATAATGGAGTTCTAATTAATTTTCTTTCTTTTTCAGTTGCAAATCCACCTGAAAATGTTGAACCAACCGAGGATGTGGAGGCGGATGATGAAGAAGAAGAAGAAGAAGAAACAGAAGCAGGTGCATCAGGTGGTGAACCTGCTCCTCCACGAAATGATGCCGAAGAACCTGGTAAGTAATAAATATGATTGATTAAGTCTTCTACGAGACTTTTTTCCCTTATTTTCTGTCTAAAGCTTTACTTCTATTTACCTAAACTCTGTAGTAAAATTTAATATCGCATTATTACTAAATATTTTTACAAAAAATCTAAGATTACTGCACATAATGCTTCTTTAAATGTTAATAAAGAAAGCTACTTAATATTCAAGAAATGTCTAGCTTAATGGAAAATGCCAGATGTTTTGAAGCATGTCTCAGTGAATTTTAAAATATTAGGATTAAATTTTTTAGTTTAAAAGGCAATAAAAAAACTCATTTTTTGTTTACATCGTCGTTAGATAATGTTAAGCGAATTTTTTAAAAACTCTTTTGGGGGATATAGTGAATTCTAATCATCACACAAAACTCTTTTAAGTAACATAACTTCTTTACTTAATATTATTCATCAATTTCAGTTAATTTCCTTATTTTATAAATAATGAAATACTTAATTTAAATTTCAAATATTATTTTAAAAGACCAAATTAATATTTTAAAACAATTCATACAGCACATGAACACTTAATGTTTTAAATTTTTTTTTTTTAGTTCAAAATGCTTTTCTAAAAAAATAACTTTTCATTCAATTATTTCCATTCCATTTTTAATAAAATTATTTTGTTTCTACTGAGAAGATAATCTAATATTGAATAATAAATTCATTAGCATCTTGGAAAAAATATTATTTACTTTCTTTTGTATGAAATTAGTAAGTACATTTGTATATATCACTATATTGCGTACTACGTCGATTCGAAAATAATATTTAATTATTTAAATATGCATAATTTTCTCTTTAATCAGTCTTTCTCATCTAATTTTCTTTTCAAAACTGAATGTTGCTCTTGAGTATAAATATAGAAAAAGCAATTGCTTAACGAGAAATAATCAGTTGCATGTTTAAAAGAAATCCCTTTATTTTTAATAGCATGAAAAGAATGCAGTAATAATTATTTGAATATAAGTAAGTAGAGCTAGAATTTATTTTTATCCCTACTGTTCATGTCTTTGCATGATTTAAATTTTTGATTCGTTCATAAAAATTACTTATGTTCAAGACCGCAATCCATATTATTTATGCTTTCGTTTTTTTTTTTTGTTTTTTTTTTCAAAATGAATGTCCTTTAGGTTAAAGGACAGATTAAAGGATTTTGAAAATGTTAATAAGGATAATATTCCTAATAATAAAGGATTTTTATTTAAGATTAAATTAATATTCTCGAACTTTTTCACAAAAATATTAACATAAAATATGCTAGAATCATTTCGAGAATAATTCGGCTAGAAAAGTGAAAGATTCAAAAAACTGATAAGAGTTGTTCCCTTCTAAAAAAATGCCTTTGATTAAAACGCTCATCTATTAATTATATAGAATATAAAAAAGCATAATGCAATTAATAACCATATTAACGAATAAAGTATAATGTATTCATTTTAAGGAGAACCTTCAATAATTGTTCTTATTTGATGATGTCAAATAAGATGACTTTATTAAATGGGAGGAGGAGTCATGTGATTTAATTTCAAAATTGATAATAAAGTTGCATACAAAAGTACTTATACATAACTGCACATGTCCTTACACTTTTCATAATGCAAAATTGTGCAATAATTTGTAATTTTAAATCAGTGAGATGCATTTGTTGGATTTCACATAAACATGAATTGATTCCATCTTAGACTTATCTTAAATAGACATTTCCATTTTTTAAGGTTTGAAAATAACAGTTAATAATTTTTTTTCTTTCACTATTTACGTATGAATCATCCTTAATGCTTTCAACTAATAGATTCTGCATTAAATGTTTTATTTCCATTCATATCATTAATTTGATCACCAGTTATTTCTGATTTTGGTTCTCAAACTCTAAAATACTTTAAGAGTCCGCTTTGGCCAAGTGGTAAGGTGTAGACTCGAGGGCGGAGGGCTCCAGATTCGAAATCCGACTTAACTAAAAATACTTTCTGTATGCCAACTTGATGCCCATTAAATCTGACACTGTGGATCAAATATCTTGATGCGTGTTGAAAAAAAGGATACCCGCTCAAATATAGTCGTCATCATCAGATCGGGCTTCAAAATTGCAAGATCCGTCCTAAAATAGCACTCGTGTGGCTTCCAAATCGTACATTAACATAATTAAATCTATTAACTAGTTTAAATGTTACATTTTATGACTTTCAGCATAATTCATACAATATATTCGAAACTTTCTACTGTCGCCAAAACTCGCCACTGAATTTAACTTTACTGAATATATTTAGAGAATTCCTATTAAAAGTGTTTTGCTGTAAAAAGAAAATTTTTGAATAAAGTGCGTACAGAAATTCAATGAATTTCTGGTGGGTATGGTATTAAGATTCTTTTTCTAGTAAAAAACTACTTATTTATTTTCATAAAGAAGGAAAGACTTATACGAAATAGTCACCATTGTAAGTTTCTAAACTAAAACCATTTATCAGGTGGCAAATGGAACCGTGAGAGAAGATATTAGGTTGACTTGATGCAAATCTAGTCATTAAGATAATTTTCGATACCCTCATAAGAACGTAATCGTTTTACAGAAAAGCCATTCTCTTTGTATAGGAAATAATCAAATGAAGGACCAACATCTGTTGAATACTGCGAGATAATCAATACCAGAAAAGAACTTGTAGATTTTTTTGACGGTCTTGTAATACGTCGATGAATGTTTCTTTGTTGCAAAGGACTTTCTTAAACCTTGAAGCAAATTTTTGGTCTGTTTTTCTTCAATATTTCATTCAAATCGTAAGTTATTTGGCAAGCGTCTTCATAGAGTAATTCTATAAATTATTCGTCTTGAAAGTATTGAATTTTCCATACTATTTATCAAGAGTATGGAAATCGAAATTGTTCCATACGAATTGTATTAACATATTTATTGTAAATTTTCAACAATAAAATGGTATGTGTCTATTGTATTACTCTCCTCAATAATTTCATGAAGAAAGTCTTCTGGAAATGCTTTTCTTTAGCCCAAAACACGAAACTTTTAATTATGTAAAAGTAATTATTCCTCACTCTTTAAAAATACATAATATACTGATTACTAAAAGATGTTGTCTAACTTTTAAATTCAGATGTTCTCGAATTCAGCTGCAGGTAAGCATGACCCAAACAGCATATATTAAAAATGACTGGATCATATTTAAACAGTCAATATTTGTGTGCCATTGCCTCATGTGTGCAAGAGATTGGATAAAATATCCTGCCTAATTATTGTATCTTAGGGAATAAGTGCTTAGTGCTAAAATTAACCTGAGCTTTAAACTGTGCATGAAAATTTAAAAGAAATATGGTATCCAAATATTCATAAAATTGGTATCGCAATTTTTTTTTACAGATAATATTTATTATCCAGGAAAACTATTGACGAGTAGCGCATTTTATACATATGATGATGCAGTTTTAATCAATTAACAAACCGAATCTCTATCTAATAATATTGAATCATTTCACTGAATATCTGTCCTCTTTCTACATCCGCTGCTGCAAAGAATCTGAATATTCTTATGCAACTATAATAAGAAGGTCAGCTTGATCCATTATGTTGAGCAGTTTCTCCAATTCTTTTACAGATTACATGGAAACTGTAGTTCCAATATGGAATCCATTTTATTTCGAAATTTCTATTTGCTGCAAATTTAACAGGCAATCAATGGACTTGCGTTACATAGCAAAGTTATTGAATAATGCCTTAAATCCATTCACAAATGATGCAAGTCATGCGCTCTTTGGAAAACCATTTATGATCTTGCAGGATTAAAGAGGATATGATGTCACTCAGCAGGGAAGAACAGCATGTTACATGACATTCGCATAAAGTTTTCACATAATTGTGAGGTTACATGAATTCATCTATTAAACAGATGTTGTTCGTGCAGTTATATCATGAACGATTATAAATTTTTTATTGCAAATATAGTCAAAAATTGGGAAAGATTATGAAAATGTTCGGCGATAAGAAATCTTGCAATTTCTTTTCGAGGCACTTTTTATTATTTATGAATTATTGCTATCTCATTAGTCTTGAATATTTTTGAGAACGCAGGATATTATTCAGACTTGTACATAAAGGTATTCTTTAGATATAATCCTTCTCCGTCATATGTCTTAAAATAAGATAACTTTTATAGTAAGAACATCGAATTGGGAAAGTCAAAACTTTCCTGCCAGGTAACATTGTACAGATTTCCATTTAATTAAAGACTTCAGTCCATACAGACTTAGCGATTATTTTTGCAGATAAATCATATAATTCAATATAAAAAATAATATGCATAAGAGCTCTGTTATGTATTTAGGTTAAAGAAAATAGCTGTTATTATACACATCATTTCCTACAATGGTAACAATTCTTATCTCTACCAATACTTTACCGTCTCAAGTATTAGGAACACTTTGCTTCTCAATGTTTAATCATCTTTAGCTGTGATTACAGAAGATATTCTTCTTAGTTTTGGCTCTACAGTAGTTGAAAGTGTTTAGGAAGATTAATAATCCATGCTTACAAAATAGCATGTCGAAATTTCTTCAGATTGAATGGTGGTGTTTCAGTTCTTGAATATATCTTCGAACTTCACCCTTCAAATCTGTCACACATGGATACTACCATCAGCATAGTGAAGAAGAAATAGGAGCTGTTAAGCTAGACAAGATTTTTTCTATTTTTCGAATGTCCAATGCTGGTGTATTTTTGCACAAAAAAGTCTTTTTGTCGGTTTTTGCTGTGAAATCAACGGACCTATTGTCGGGCGTCTCATTTTAAAAACAATTAGTTCAAAAAATCGTTTAGAGAACATGATGATACTCTTATAGAGTACCTTATGATGATCAGTTGTAGTGCACTACTCTTTCCTACATGGTGACTCTGTTTCAAAATATGACTTTCTTTCATTCACATGCGATTTCCTCCGACTACGCCGCATGATTCTCAGAGTTATTGGTTTAGTTACAATCCTTTTGAAGTCCCGAATCTGTATTGTACGATAAAGGCCAAAGTTAAGAGGGACCATTCCTTCTCGCGCCTGGAATCGGCCCATTTTGAAGTCACTCAAATGTCTTATTTCGCATCTTGTAATATTTATCGATACTACTAGATAGGAAACCATTTTTAAAAAATGAATCCAGTTTGTATCGTTATTGTATTTGCTGTTGCAGAAACGAGTTGAAGTTCCAGAGAATGCTGTTCCTAATATTTTGATCACTCATTGCACATAAAATAATGGAAAAGAATTGATTCTAGGAGATGCTCATATTTAAAACCACCTATTTTACCACATTATTTATTAAATCACCTATTGTTATTTTTATTAATCCCCTATTATAGCCAAAAGAACTGAGTTATTATTATACTTCTTTGTGGTTAAGAATTTGAAAAAAAGACGAAAAAAAGTTCGATGAAACAGTTTTATATGCATATTGATTTAAAACAAAGTTAACTTTTTACTATTACAAAAAAATACTTGAGTCACAATTATTTGCTGAAGCTGGCTTCTGATTAATTACTTAAAAATGGAACTAAATATAGAGTTGATTCAAAGACAGAATAAGTATAAATTTAGGAACGAAAAAATAATTAAGAAAAAAGTCTTTAATTATATATTTATTCATTTTATGCTTTACTTAATCCCATAAGAGGCAAACTATTTCGAAAAAGGAAAAAAAATCATTTGTACCTTTGTATAATCATAAATTTTGATACTAAGAAAATTTAATCCACTACAGAGGTGAGCTTTCCATAAACTACTAATTATCCCTAATAATTATTTTATTCTTTTTAATTAGATGTTGATCCATACCTCAACGAAACTTAAAATAGAATCCTATTTTTTTCAAATGTTCAAAGACTGTTATTTTCAACTTTTGTATAATTTCATTCAAATTAGATGCTCCTTTTCCAACGATAGTTATTATCTTAAAATAAAGTAAAAGAGTTAGTATCTTAAAAAATTCTTAAAGTAAAGGCATATCAATATTTCTTAAACAATAAAAATCAAGACTAATATATGAGAAAAATATGTCACTCATACCACTTCGCTACAATACATTTCCTCCATCCCCGTTTTTATAGCTGTAAACCGCCACTCCGGATTGAAAGAAGGTAAAATGTATTTTAACTATACATATATTTAAAGTAATGGATAAAACCTCAAAACCGTTTCCCTAACTCTAACCACTGGACGGATTTCACTAGTTTTTATTTTAAAAGAAAACTCGCAACCCTCAGATGCATCATAAATAGATTATCTGCCCACCACCATTTTTGCTATAAACTCAGTCACTACTTCACAATATATTCTTCGAGACGAAAACTCTTGGTAGAGTCTAGCAACTTCATCTGCTGAAACAATTTTGTCCGTTTTTCCTACACAGGAAAGCTTATGGCCCTAGATACGCCATCATCTGCCCCTGTTTCCGACCTCCCTCCATTTTTCGAGCGGTACTTGTTTTTAAATGCCGGAATCCTTCAGTTAGACTGAGTTGGACACTTTGCATCTTTGTTCTTATGTATTTCAGCAAGATGCAATCGGTATTAATCTATAATCAGCCCTAAAAGTTAATATTCAGATTGAATATGTACGTTTTCAAAGATGACTAGTGCCTTTTTAGCATAATCTATAAAGGTATATTTATTTTTAACATTTAAAGTAATCTGTGTAAATAATATTCCCTACCCTAATTAGACACCCGGGTCTCTAAATGACCATTTAAAGCAATCGGTGTTAGTAATATCCCTCACTCTAATTAGACACCCGGGTCAATAAATGACCATTATATAACGATAATAGTATGAATGCTAAGTTTAACTGAAAAATAACAATTATTGACACCTGCATCAAATCCTTCCATAGGAAATGCATCCCATCATCGAAGTTGAGATCGACGCAACCATTCCACCATTATCATACACTCCAGGGAAGCAAAAACTCACTTATAATCAAGCGGTTTCTCATCGCCATCCTTCAAGTTGCCCGCTTTAAAAAAAGGATACATCCAAATAAAATTTCAGTTTGATGCCATGCACCCATCTTTACAAAATCTAATAATGATTTTTCCTATGCTAAAATATCACGTGTATGCAACGAGGTAACGTAATAAAACTGATTTGTTATCTTTCAGTCATAATTTTTCTTTTTAGTTAATTTTAATTATCAAGATGTGACTAAAGCCGCTAAATAACAGATAGAAACCCATTTGGCTATAAATGCAAGTACTAGTGATAGAATCCGTTTTCCTAATTTTCCTAGAAGAAAATTGATTTTCAGTATCAATTACATAGAGCCAAGGAAATAAAATACTTCATACTTTAATAAATTATATACTCTCCGATTCCACATAAAATTTATTACTCTGTCAATTTTTTTAGCCAGGATTTGTTTGAAAATTGTTCTTAAATGCGGATAATGACATACACGTTAAGTGCATTTCAGTGAATTCAAATATCAAAAAATTTAATTTTGAAATCGGCTCACAGTCTACAATACGAAAAGGAATGGAATTTCAAACTTCGTAAAATAGCAAGAAAATAAAAAAAAAATTATTGCAGTTATACTATCCATGGTTTAACAATAACTAACGAGCATTAAATATCTACTTAAGTTGCTTCCAAATAAAAACATATAAAAAAAATGGGATCAATTCATATTCATGTGACTAATATCAAATACGCCACGCCAATTTAATCTTGTCTTTTAATAGTACATTTTACAAGAGAAAGGCATGATATAACGGCACATAATAAAAATATGAAAATAGGATAAGTGCAGTTAGATAACGAAAGCAATTGTATTTGCCATACGACCGTGCCGTCGTAAGAATCAATTCAATTAATTTAGCTGTTCATTACTAAAATTATTTCATTCAATATAAAAATAACAGTTTTATTTTATCAAACGAAAATAGACTTTTCTCATTAAATAAAAGATTATTTGAAAGATATTTAAAATCATTTTAATTTTAAAAATTCCAGCCTGTATTTTGTTAATTCAAATGCTTCTATAGCATATTTGATTTCCAGATTTAACACCCGCACACAAAGCTTCTATACCGGTTTAACACCTAGTCTTCTTTAAAGCGTTTAAAGAAAACTTTCTCCAATTATACGTTATTTCTTCTTTCAAACAATTATTTAACTACTTCAAAGATCGCGTTTTATTTGATTTAAAGAATCTACGAATACGGAATAAGGATAAAACTCGTTTTCCTATTTTATTCCTCCGTTTCTCTCCATCGTGTTTATTTCATTTCCTTGCTCACGAAAGAAAGAAATTTCTGTTAAATGTTTTACTCGAACGGTTTGTTTCAATATTACTTTCTTAATGAAGCATGATATAGAGTTCCTTTCTTCCAAGTAAGCTATTTATTTTGGAAGTACGTAAAAAAGGCATTTTTCACTTGTTTGTCCAACTAGAAGTACAAGAACTCTGTAAATATAGATAAAAGTCCATTAACTCTTCATAATTTTTTTGTCATTTGGTATTTGCTCTGACCGAAATCGCTAAGCGTATATTCGCCCATCAAAAAGTGTTTTGGTCAGTGCTTACTTATTAGCCCTTACCTAATCAAAGTAGTAAATAGGAAAAGAAATTTAACGCTTAGATTAATCCAAAAGTAAGAATGTCTTAGTCATTTTATTCATTTCTCGTGATTCATATCCGATGCAGAATTTCGCAGAAAAAATACTACAAACCATTGTAAAAGCATTTATAATAAAAATTTCAATCCTCCAATTCCAAACGATTGCATTAATATTGTGTAAAATACTTTTAATCGCTAGCTATATACAACGTTTGTGAATATTTCCAAATATTTTGCAACGAGGCGAATTTGTTATTTATATGCAAAGCTACAATTACGTTTCGATTATTCAACAACAAACTGTACGAAATAATTGAAACATCTGCGTTGACTGAGGTAAAAGACCAAATTGAAGGCCTCGCAGAATAGTAGAGTAATTGAAGCGTTCGATTGCATTCTCTGAGATAGAGATTTTAACAAATTGTCCATCTAATTCTCAGCTCAATTCAGTCTTCTTTAACAATCCTAATTTAAAATCAATAGTTAACAAACCAGTACTTTTTTCAATCGTTGCATAGATGCATCGTTTACAAATAGGTTCAGAAATTTTTTAAACTTGGATTATTATTTATATGCAACTTATTTCATAATTTATTTATATGCAACTTATTGCATAATCGAATGCTCTAAAACGCATTAACCCACAGAAATCTAAAGATTAAAAAACCTATGGTTAATTTCTTGATGCATAGATGAATATGTAGTGAAAATATCAATTTAATGTTTTCATGTTAATTTAATATTTTCGATTTACGAAAAAGTAAATATTCCTTTTTCATCCAATTACTGCAGAAATATTTAGTTTATAACCACATATCTGTTGCAGCACATTAATCAGTCATTTAAGGAATTCATTTAGATGCATTTTCAATGTGCATTTCCAAGCATAATAAATTCTGATAAATTTCTTCTAAAGTTTGTAAAATAATCTTTCTACCAGTATATGATCATTATCTGTAAATGCCCTCTTTATATAAATGTGTTATATTAATGTAGCACACTTTTATCTATTTATGTAAATATCCGAAAAAATTAATTGCTGGGAAAATTTTTAAAGATATTGGATATAATCATATAATTTGATACAGAATTCTCGAATGTTGAACAGCCCTACATAATGAAAACTGAATTCGATTTTTGAATTTAATTATATAGCTACTTACTATTATTTCTAATTTTAACATCCAGTTTTATGTTTTGCCATATTTGTATTTTAAAACAAAAAAAAATTTGGATTATCAATTTACGGAAATGTTGGAGTTTATTAAATCAAATTATGGCTGCTTTCAAATGATTCATGCATGATAAATATAATAAAAGAAGAGTAATGTATATGAAATAAATTTTATTTCTTATTCAAGGACGCGCATAGCGCATTTATGCGAATAAAATGTTTAATTAATATAAATTCATTTAAAATGAATTAACACTTGAGAATAAAATGCTTCATACTTCAATTAAATGTAATGTTTAAAATACTTAATTCATATAAGTTCATTTAAGTGCAAAAGGAAATTTTTCCATAGTTAACAAAGCAAACATATAATGTGGTAAACAAGGAAACAAATGTGTAAAACACTAAATTCATATAAATTCATTTTACTTAAGGAGTTTAAGAAAACAAACGTATGAAATACTTAATTCGTATACTTCATTGCAGGTTAATTGAAGAAGACTTTTAAAACTAGATTGATGAGCATACGTGTTTTTATAAACTTTCAAAGGATTTAAAAAGTTATTTCTTTTTGTGTATTGTTCAATTTCCTTTGGGAGCTGTATAGTTTTATTTCAGTTGCAGAGGAGAACTTGGAAGCCAGTGAAGAGGCCGTGGAAAACGGAGGGGAAGCTGTCGTAGTCCGTCGAATGAACCCCCGAGGAGGACAGCTGTTGAGATCCAAAGCACAAGAAAGTGACAGTTTGGACCAAGCGGAAAATAGACTCCCACCCGTGGACACCATGGAAGCTTGCAACAAAGCAGCAGAAAGGTCATTAACGTCTTTCTATTTTTTTCTACAATTACGCTCCTGCCTCTTTTTACAGTTGACTTGGCCTCACAAACTGTAAAGGATTCTTTCAAGGGTGGATTTTCTTTTCGATCTCTTTTAGAGTGCTTAGTGTTTTCCGAACAAATTCCGAACTCGAGTAGTTATTTTTTTTTGTCTGGAATCTAAGAAATAAACTAGGTGTTAAGTCTAAATAGTCGTAGATGTAATAAAATGTGACGTCAGTGATATTAGAATTCAGAAATATATCTTTATACACAGAGAATTATGAAAAATATTTTCGAATGCAGAAATTATATTCTTTTTTGATAGGATATTTTTATCTCAATTCCGAATAAATTCAGAACTCAAACTGTTATTTTATTTTTTCATTCGTCCTGAATATAAGAAATAAACTAGGTACCCATTAATAAAATGTGGCGTCAATAGTATTAAATTTTTTTGAATATCTTAGTTTAATAATAGTTTAGTAGTTAATAGTTAGCTTATTAATAGCTATGAAAGTTAAAGAAAAAGTTTATGTAAAATTAATCTTTTAGGGATAAATTTTCTTTTTGATATCATTTAAAGTAACCGGGGATATTTTGCATCTAAAAAGAAAACTAAATGCTAAATCAGAAATGCTACAGGTTTAATAAAATGGGACTTCAAAGATATTGGAATTCATAAGAATTTGAAATGTAGAAGGTTTGAAGAAAGTTAAGAAGAGTTTATAAGGAATAATTAGGCCCTTAAAATAGTTTATATATATTAGAGTTTTGATTGTTTTCTAAAAAATTCATAACTCAAGTGCTTTTATGTATATATACTAATCTACACTTAAATATTATTCTAGGCAGAAAATTTAAAATGAAACTAAAATTATCTTAAGTATAAAAAAATACTTCGTAAAAAAAACTGGATTTATATTTTCCTACTTGTAATAATAAGTCATGAAAAAAAGATAATATATAATTAATTATTTGGAGAAGAGACCATGATTTTTATGTTTCTTGAATCTAAGTAGAAATCAAAACGTTAAACTGAAGTTATGTAACCATATTTAAATAAATATATTCGAAATCATTTTATTAATTTTACATAAAAATACATAAGAACAATAATAATGTGAGAAGAAAATAAAATGAACACATCTAATAAAATTATCGAAAATTTCTAACTTACAGCTAAATGCAAATTTAGAAGAAAAACCTTAAAAAATGTTCTCCGCTTTCCATTATTGCAACAATTATTACTGTTAGAATCATGGCTTTATAATAAAATAATTAAATGACAATTGAAATAAGCTAGAAAAATTTCATAGTAAAACTACGCAGTCATTATTTTTCGCGGAAATATTATATAATAACAAATTTCGTATACATTTCGGAGTCTTGTAATCACATTTTAAAGTTCAGACTAATTCAACAAAAATATTTTTTTTTACTTCATAATTAATTTAGCTTCTACACATGGATTGAATAGCAAGAAATAGAGTATTTAATATTTAAATCCTGATCTGTGCATTATCTTAAGCAAAACTTATTTATAAATTTGCATGTATTATTAAAATTAAGCTTATTAGTTTCGAGACATTCCTTCAAAAGATTGCATGCATCCATCTTAATAGATGTGTTTTGAAACCGTTACCTTCAACCTTTGAAGATCTCACCCGTTTTGAAATTCATTATTAAAAGTTTAATATGCATATCGACTTCTTAAGCCATTCTATCTTACAATTTTCGATGTAAAATATTCTCTTTTATCTGTAAGGAAGATGTGATAAAGCTTTTTCGACTTTGAAACAGAATTTTAATAAATTTTCAAAAAATAATTTTGGTTTTCTAAACTTTGATATTCTTCTGTGATCGAAATAAATGTCATGAATCTGAATTTAAAAAACAATCCCAGCAGAATTTTCATTCTGACAAATAATTTTCGGGGCCAATAACATAAATTTATTATTTTTGAAAAATGGTAGTAATTATGCAGATTTAGAATTGTTATTTTATTTACTACGTAGCGTAAATAACATAAATCGATAAAATCCTCCCAGATGGCCTTAAATACTAGATATTTAAAAAATTTTAAACATATTACTTTTTTATACAATAAGAGAATAATTTAAATAGTTTTTTAGATGCTAAATTAAAATTTATATCGTCAGAAACTACCTAAAAGAAAAATCTCTAGGATGTTGAATTAGTTGAAAAGGTCTTTGCCTAAAAGATTCTCTCCTACACTACCGACATTATTCTATTATTTTCTTTTTCCTTTTGGGACTTATCCATCTTCCTGTTTGATGAATTTAATTCCTGTCATTATAAATGCATCTACAACATATTGTGAATACGCATTATTTACCTACAACCTTACTTACCATGCCCATTTTAATTAAATATTAGCGTCGCTTACTTGAATGTTATCACTTTTCACCAAGAAACCCTTCCAACGGATTAAGTTGTCGAAAAATTGCAATCAAGTCAATGAAATCAATCAACTTATTTTTAAAAAATCATGCTTTATTATTTGCAAGAATCAGTAATAATATTAAATCATATTAATTGGCCAATAACATGAATCAGTTTAAATGCTATTTGAACCAATTCTATGCAGCATAAATATTCCAAAGCCATTTAAATATAAGTTATGAGCAGGCTTATATAGATTACCATTTTGGAATCAATTTTTAGCGTTTAAATTTGCATTTCGAAATGTAAACATTTGAAACATCATTGGCATCTAGATTATCATCTATCTACCAATAGACATTCATGTCTCTGAATAATAGCCTTAATCAAGTCTATGAAATTCACTATGCTTATTTAATAAATTTATGTCTGATAATTTACAAAAATCCATGACATTAGAAAAAAATTTTATTGGCTTCGGACATAGCACATTTGAAATACAGTATAAGGGCATAGAGAATGTGGCATGAATATTGCACTATGCTATTAAACATAAAATCTAAGCAATATATAATAAACAATCACTCTGTAATATTATTAATATTTTCAGACCAATGAATTTGAAACGATAAGAAACGACAATTGTATACTTACTGATTGGCAATAATATCACCAAATAATGCTCTGAGTCAATAGAATAAGTTTTACCAAGACTCATCTCTTATCCTGAAAGTTTTCATAACCAACTAGTGCCTTTCACATTTCCCCCTGGAATATTGGCACCTTTTACGCAGAAACCCTCCCGTAAATGGTAAAGCGATCAGTGTCATCACGATGGGGTTGTCAGTTACTACAGATTTTGAGAAGTGGGTGGACGAATTGATAAGGAATGTGGAGCAGTATAGGAAACTAGGAAACTTCTGAGTTTGAGAAGAATTAAAAACAAACACTTAACAGAAAATCATTTAATTTTTTTCACCCAGTTTCCATTTTACTTGTGATAACACTAATCAGGAACATCAGTAGGATTCTTTAGAGGGGAAGAGGTAATAAATTAAATTTTCTGAATAATAAGATTCAATAAGACCTTTTTTTTTTTTTTTTTTTTTTTTTTGCTCAATTATTTTAGTTCACAATCTGAAATTTCTGTGTTTGACACAAATGTGTTGGTGGTATGCAGAGAGGAAATTTAAAGTTTACCACGTGGGAAGAATTGAAACCCTGTTGTCCCCGGAAACTGTTGCATTTTTTTTACTGCCTTAATTTTGCTTGTGACAGCCTCTGGCTGATAACTGAGTGAAATTCATTAATGGGATTGTGAATTATATATTTCTTGTGGGCAGGATTAGGTCAATAAAATTTGTCTTTTTTTTTTTTTCCTGATTACTCAGTTTAAGAGTCTAAATTTCTTTCGACGGTAATTCAGTTGTTTCATTAATGTTCTTTAGAATAATTTATTGCTTACAAATTCATTAAATAAAGAATAGTATTTATTCACGTAGTGTCACACAAAAATGTACTTAGAAAACATTACACTCATCAAACGATATCAAGCGGCATTTCTAATGCTATGTCATGCTTTGTGCCTGTTATTAAAGGATTATTTGGTTAAAGATTCAAAACTTCTTTTTTCGGGAACAAAGATTTATCTCTAGTGCTTGTGGGAACACATTTTTACAAATTCATTAACTAAAATTTTAGCATGGCATTTACTCAGGTGGCGTCGCGCTAAAACGGGTTTAGTATGTAGCGTAAATAAATTGTACCTAATCAAGTCAAATGCCATCTGATTTCACATCTCCTAATATTGTGCTACAACATCGATCTCTTTTCATAGATTTATGATAAAGAAATAAGGCATCATCAGTTGGTGAAAATGACTCTGAAGTACTTAGGTACTTTTAAAGTTGGAACCGAACTCAAAATAAAGATAAGTTACGTATTTGGAGGGATTTAAATGAAAATAAAAATATTTATCGCGAAAAAGCAGGAAATCCTCCAACAACCAACCCTAACAACGAAAGAAATTCATTGCAAATGCCTAAGTCTATATACCAGTTTTTGTATGACGCTGTTTAAGAGAAGATCGAACCTATAACCATTTTCCTCTAAATGATGAGCCTCAAGTGTACCCTGTTTTAACTCCCTAGGACAATGATGGGCTATATCCTCATCAATCTATTGTCTATAATTAATGTTTGTTTTAACCTTCATATATTAAACAATTATTAAATGAAAATAAAGATACACTTTAAATTAAATTGCTAAAATTTTCTAATTCTTCTGCTAAATTCTTCTGATTTCCATTCTATTTTCTAATTCTTTTCTATTAAATTCATTTTAATTACTCTCATTACTATTTCTAATTAACATTAATACTATTGATTCCTTCATTAATTTCCAGGTTTTAAACTGCCTAAATTGTATTTTAAAACAGCTACTGTTTTATTTTAAATTCCACTGTTTTCAATTAACATAGCTATTATTTATTATTTCGTTAATTTTCAAACTATTAAATCAATTGAATAGAATTCTTTCTATGTCTTTAATGCCACTTCTATATTGTTTCAAATTCTATTAAATTCATTTAACATTCCTTTTCGTGTAATATAGAAATTTCAAGACGCTCTGAAAAGGGCCTTCCTAATTTGTTATTCTTTCTTCTATTTTCGCTACGCAGTAGAAAGAGCTCCACAGAACTAAGTTACATTGCTTCTAAAAATTTATTAATCAGTATCTCTCTTGCATTCTGACAATTTCAGAAACAACTGAAATAGTTTCATCCAAAATGGTAATCACGTGAATAAATCCTTTCGGTAGAAAGCATTCTTATTAAAATACGCTCTAGCAGAAACAATAAACCTTTTCAGGGATGAAATTATATTTCGAAATATGTGTAGTGGAGAAATAATCCCCTTTTTCAAAAAATAAGCAAGAATTAAGTAGAAGAAAATTGGAAATCAAGGTTATTTATTTTTCTGTATATTCCATTTGAGAAATGCAGTGTTAATAAAGATAATACAAAATTTTTATTTCACATTATTCCTTTAGAATTATTTTTTATTTATATTTGTCCATGAAAGCTTAGATCATTAGAGAAAATGAAAGAAGTAATATGCTGTTTATAAGAAACAAAATTCATATTAAAGATATTAGTTTAAATTTAATGTTTTTCTACATTTTAAACTCTGCTTAAGAATTAGATTTTATCCACAAATACAATTAATTCTTGATTTGCAGTTGTCTGGACACTATATTTTTCTAACTGCTCTATCTTTAAAAAAAGATTCGTCAGTACAAAGAGCATTTTATCTAAAAAAATGCAATAAAAATTAACTGAAATTTTTCTATTTTCAGTGTATATTTAGTATTCAAGAAACAACAACATACTTCTATTAACATAAAAAATAATTATTATTTTAAAGTAATTCGATTATTTATTTATTCCAATTAGAAACCTCAGTAAGGATTATTTATTTTCATTATTTAGAAAAATATGTATCATGAAATTCTGCTGACATCTGTATTAATTTTAAGCAATCGTATTTTTAACATTTTCATTTAGAATAGAATAACTTCAGCGAAATAGTTTTTTGAATGAATTTTGAGCCTTATGTCAAATTTTTAAGTAATTTTTTTAATTTAATATTTTTCTTCTTTAAGAAGCATTCCATAAGCATTTTAAGATAAATTTAAAGAAAACAGTTTTTAAAAATCCACTTTATAAGTGTATTATTAAATAGGAACTATTTTAATAAGTTTCTATTTATAGGATTTTAGTGTTTATATTCCATTATCAGATATTATAGAATCTTAATTTATTTTTTTCCAACTTCCCAAGCAGATGACATCCCTTGTATAGAAACGAAATTTATTTATATTGCTGGATTAATTAATCATTAAATCTTGAAATACTAAAATAATATATTGTCAGCATGAATACATAAGAGTACAAAGTTTCAGAACTCTAGAATATCAGAAGGAGAGCTAAAATTCGATTTAAAAAATCTGTTTTTACTAAAAAAAAGATATAATTCAAATTTAAAAAAAAGTTAATAAAAAAAGAAATTCATATTTTTATATATTCATTAAATTTTAAAAATATCCCAAATTACCATTTTTATTAAGTATAAATCAGTAGCTGTGGAGTATCATTCCTCAGGAGTGAATAATAAAATACATGATACATTTCATTTCAAAGTGCGGAATACGAAATAAAACTATTTTATTTCTCTCAAAAATATGGTATGATGTTTCTGTTGTCTATTTGGGTAGATACTTACGTCCTACTTTTTTTTGGTAAATTTTCTCCACTTGATTATCATGTTTATTTTAGTTGAAAAGACCTTTGCAATTCCCCAAGATCATCGATCGTTAAGATTTGCATTTGCTGCCGACAATTCCTAAATTTTAAAATGCAATGATATTATTCTTTTTTATATATTGTCATAGATATCATCGTATTTTTTATTATGTTCCTCATTACTGAATATAAATGCACAGAAATAATAATAAGATAATAAATTATTAATCATATTATTAAATCTAAATGCTCAAAAAAATAAAGTGTTCAATATTTTGTAAATAATGTTGCTGCGATTTTATTTCCAGTACATTTATTTAATAACCCTTCTGCTTATATCAGAATCTTAACAATAATTGTTTTTAGTATGGAAATAAACGTATCAAGAATAATGCACGAAAGTTTTATTAACACTATAAGAATGTGATTAATTTTCTTCTTTTAAAGCTGCGAAAACTGTATTGAAAGACTATAAAAGATCCCTAATTATTGATAAAATTAAACCTATTTACTGCGCTCCAATGACTATTTACCTCTTAAAAGTGTGTTAATTAATATTCAATATGAATACCATTTTATAAAACCAATTTGCCTCTTTTCCGGCTAAATTTCTTTATTTATCGTTGCTAAGACCCACAATGCATTCCAACAATCAACAGAAATGCGATAATAAATCTATTACAACCTCTTGCAATAGTAGGTACTCTGTAAATACAAGAATACAAGAGACAAAGTAACAATGCACATCCTGATTCCGGTAGTTATATTGAAGAAGAAACAGCACGATTTTTGTGTTATCTTGATGAATGATAAAGCCTTTGGGGTGTTTTCTCCTTCTATCCAAGGAATAGCCAGTGGTACTATCATTAACATCCAATGCTTGGTCAGATACAAGAGTCCCCCACGAGACCATGCCGCTGACAATGGAAGCTCTAAACCCCTTACAGGAGATTTTCTGGAAGCAGCTCTTCTCACAAAGTCGATGAACAGTAAACAGGTGGCCATTCGGTATTATCGAATTTCTTGTAGCAGCGCTCTCTCTCGCCATCTGGCCTGTTTTATAATAAATGAGAGTGTGCTTATGTAGTTGCCTTTGTATAAAGCTTCAGTCTTTCCAGTGGTATCTGAATATTTTTTCGTAAGGCTAAATGTTGTTAAGTAATTTGCCATATTTGAAAAATTTATCTTAAACTCAGATTAATTTAAATATTTGATTGAAAAAGGACAATATTCAAAGCGTTAAAAATATAATCATTACAGGAAAAGGGATCTAAATTTCAAAATATATATATATAGTTGAACCTTCCAAGTAATGAACCTTGATATCCACGAAGAAATAAAAAAATTTACTTAGGAGAAAAAACATAGTCCCAAACTTTTATGAATAAATCATCAGATCATATCTCAGATTATCATTAACTCTATTTAATTTGCTATATATCATATATTAAAAGGAAGACAAAAACATTAGTTACCGAATGATTTGATAATATGGTTTCATAGTATTAATTATTTTGTTAAAAGTTGTTTCATAATTTTATGTTTAGCAAAAAGTAAATAATTCGGGGGGTTTTTTTCTGAGTAAAGGAATGGCATTTACAAAACAAATACATGAAAATATTACAATAGATAAAAGAAAAATAGTTTTTAAAAGTATATTTTTATTAATGCGCTAAAAATTATTTTAATTATTTTCTGATTTTAATCATTTTCTACTTTTTAATATTTAATTCATAATTTTTTATAAATATTATGAAATCTTCAAATCAGTTTTTTCTTAAATTCACGCTCAGAAATACTACTCATATTTTAATATAATAATTCGATTAATTGATAATTATGTTTCAGAAATATTGAACTAGATTAATATTATAGTTATCGAGTATGTACACAAATGTACGAAATTTCAGAGCTCTAGTATATATGAATACGAGTGAAAAATCTATTACAAAATATCACTTTCAGAAAATGAAACAAGTCAGAATTAAATTACCGTTTTAAAAATCCACAAAACAGCCTTAATTTTTTCAGTTTAAACAGCTATTTAATAGAATTAATGACTGTTTAATAGAAAAGGAACAGCGCTAATCCCCTTGGAAAGCAAATGTTTCCTATGTAAAAATTTATTAATTGCAATGAAATTTAATTTCAGTTTTATTAAAAATGTTCTCCTTTTTCTTTCCGCCAAAATTTCTTCATGAGGAAATTTGAAAAATTGCTAAAGCAAAACCAGCAAACCAAAAACAGACAACTCTAAAGCAAATGTAAATTCTTCATCAGACAGTTGTCTACAAATACATGATCTGTGGAATATCAATAGTATTAATTAAAAAATATAGCTTTCAAGATAGTGAATACTTCGTAAATATATGATATAAACAATAAAAAGTACAATAACAATCAATATCTGGCATTCAGTATTTATCATGAAGAAAAAATTTGCACGGTTTTTGGTGTTATCTTAATAAATGATGATGCTTTAGGAATTTTTTTTTCTGTCATAAAATTAACCGATGGTGTTATCATTTGTACCCAACGTTTGATCAGATACAGTAATCTCCCTCGAGGCCCATTCCCTTTCAACGAAGCTCTATATTCTTTACTGAAAGTTTTTTGGAAGCACTTACCGAAACAAGGTATAAGAACAGAAAACAGGTGACCAGTAAGTCTTATCAAGTTTCTTGTAGTAGCACAATCTCACTCTCTGGGAAACTTTAGGAAATTTGTCTAAACCATTTGTATTTTGGTATAGTGTATTGGTATTCCACTATTCTATAGTGTTCGGTATCATATTAAACTGAGTTATTCGTTTCAATAAATAACTTGATACTGAAGGCTGATCTTATGGATGATTTAAAAATATATATCAAGAAAACTAATTAGTTTTAAAATGCAAATAATAGAAGCACAGCGCTGTATCAAAATAATAAAGTGTAGGAAGGGGAAAATAAGAGAGAAAATATAAGCTCTATGTGGTCTTCAATAGATGGTTTAAAATCACCATCTAATAAATGAAAGTAAGTAATTTATATTTATGAAGTTAGAAGAGGTAACGTTTATCCATTACTGATAAATCACAATATGTACTGAAATCACACTATCACATAGAATGACACCCTAATATCGATTTCAAGGATGTGATTGATCTTATCAATTTCCTTACAAAATCTTTCAAGTGTTTCCACTGCAGCACTCTCATCTTTCACTAGAAATGTCATGGGAATTAACTTAAATGTATATTTACGGCAAATCCAGGAAGCTTTGCTAAAATGAATGATACCTGAAGATTAAAATGGACTAAATCCGTGGAACGAGATGATTAAATAAAACCTGATCCAATTTATAAAAAAATTTTCAATTTATAGAAAATTACAGTTAAGTTTAAGGTGGGTTATCAAGATTAAAGCTATCTAATCATGTCAAACTGCCTTAATCTTTTCCTTATGTTACAATCTACGACTTCTGCATTTGTCTTTGAACTTCCAATCTTTACATGCCTTGATAGATTCTTCGAAAATTCGACTTTTGAAACGGAAAAAAGGTATGCTCGAGACTGGATACTAGGAAAGATTCATTATCTATAGAGCCTGTTTTAAAGGTGAAACATCTTCCCACTAATGTGGTTCAGAAATTTGAAGAGTAGATAATTATTAATTGATCGTAGTTCCTAACTCCGAAATCATTCCAAAAACGCCTTTATTTAATACAAAACGTGACATTTATCAAACTAAACCAAATCTAAATCATTATATTCCTGCTCCCCTCAAATAGCTAATCTGTGGCGTCTCTAATTGTTTTATAAATAGTTTTGCTGCCATGCCCTTTGCATGTAATATATATAGATTAACTGTTGCTAAGAAAAATAGAAAACAGAATTCTGAGTGATTACAAGGAGCACATAATTTATCTTCAAATATGAAATTTGAAGAGATTTTTCTGTATAGAGATTTTTTAAAATCATATCTTAAGAGAATATTGAAAATTTTCTCTACTAGTAATTTAAATACTAATATGTTAGAATATTTCTTTATGAAAAGTAACAAATTATAGCTGGATATTGTTTCTTATCTTAGGAAGTGACTAATGCATTATAAAAAGAAAGAAATATTTTTCTTCAAAAGAAGACTGACATATTTCTCTAGATATGTTGAATTTCCAATTAAGATCATAAGCCTAGTTTCTAAAAATGCATAACCAGAGCATAAACATCTGTTTTTGCAGCACCTAAGATTGCAACTAATTAAAAATATTATCATTTTCTTAAATCTGATGCACTTATTAAATTGACTCTGCTCTTTCCCTGAAGCCTGATTTCAGAATGGTGAAATTCACATTTACTCGTTCTTAGAAGATATTTTGAATTGAATGCAACTTTCACGTTCTTCGAAAATAGGCAACATAGGTTTTGTTTCGAAAAGAATACTGTAATCTATTGAATGCATCGGTGAGATCAATCGGAGATTCCGTTTTAATCACTTTGGTATTAAATTGTTCTTTTTTTTTCTAAATTGCAACTGCTAGCTGTTTGTTGATAGAGGATGAGTGTCATGTTTCAACCATCAATTCTAAATTAGTCTTTGCTCACTTTTTGTTAAGAATGAGTATCTTGTTGAGAAGATGTGTATCGTGTTTGTAATAGGATGTGTATTGGGTTTCAGCAATTCGTTCTAAATCACAACAACTCCCTGTTTATTCTACAGAATGTGTAATCATGTTTCAACAGTATATAATGAAATTAAATATAATCCTTTCTGAGAAAATATTAAGCATACTTAATCATCTATTTTTAAGTTACCATGATTAGCTACTTTACCATCTTCCATTATAGTTGTTTCTCTTTAAATAACTGCAGAAACTACAAAAAATATTTGTAAATATTTAACATCATGTGACTTTAATAATTTCAATTAATTAACAATTAATTATTATTTAGATATTGTATTGTACCAACATTAAAAGATAAAAAGGTTGTAAATTTTTCAATCAAATAAAATTCTAAAAGATTTTTTTAATTTACTATTCTAAACCAAAATGGTGTTAACTATTGATTAAATTAATAAGCAAGTCAAATTAAATTTATCTAACAATCTAAATGGATCTTTTCTTAAGCAAATCTGAGTCCCAAAAGTATTTGTATGAGCCATTACTAGGAAAAAAATATGCTTTAAAGGGTTAATACCATTGTTTAAAAATAGGCTCAAAACAAAATCCAAAGCATGTTATTAAAGATATTCTGGTTAAGCTATCTGATTTTAATTAATTTTAAAGTTAAGTAGAATGTTGAAAAAAATTCTTATGAATATTTGAAAGCTATCAAAGTTACAGTCGACATGCATAATAAACGAATAATTTCAAATATAGAACATTCCATGATGGTAATAATTATTACTTCCATATGGGTTTTTATTTTTTTTAAAATATAAATACTGTTAATTCAAGTTAAACTAAGTATTTAACCTGCAAAACTGAAGTTGTACAAGAATGACATTAATTTGTAGAACACAGAAAAGTCAAAAAATTTTAAAATATAATGCTTTAATATTAAAAACATTCTTTAAATTAGACACAAAATTTATGTTTTAGAAATTTAAGCTATGACAAACCAGTCGCTATGAGGAGAATTTTTTACCCTTTGGTGATTTTCCGCGTTTTCTGCATGAAACTAGGAGCTGTTTTTAATTGATCTCTATAAGGTAACTGAAAATAAGTCTGGAACCTCAGATACAAGAAAAATTACTATTTATAGAAGTTCTTACAACGTCGCCATAAAACTGTATAAAATAAATAAAACACAATATCTACGTTGCTCAGAGCAAGAGAGTAAAGTCCTTGATTAAATATAGGATGCCTCTAAAACTATGGGGCAAATTTTAAGGATAGGTCAGAGATATGGAATTTTTGCAATAAAGTTTGGAGTCAGAAATGTAAAAGGTGGGGCATTACAGGAAATTTTCAGACAGTGAATTAATTAAAAGTAAAGGATAAACATGTTAAAGTATAGAACATATATTTAATAGTATATTATTAATCAATATCTCAAAAGCGTAGAGATGTAAAGACAGATTTTGAGTACTTAATAAACATTTTGAGTCTCAATAGACTTAACAGAAGTACCGTCCTCTATACACACTTCTATGTAATTAAATTGCTGTGCTAATGTAAATTTGTATTACATTAAATCTAAATTGTATATCCTATTTGAAGTATCTTTTTCTTTCACTTACTTAATCCTCTAGCAAAGATTCCCTGTAGGGATCATCGTTTGTGACTGACACTTTATATTTTATTATAAAGATGATTTGTTAGGCTGGCCTGCGCTTAAAATTTGTCTCATGACTTTAGCAGCGCCCTGTGAACATCACAGTAAAAAATTCTTCCTTGATATTGGGATTGCTGTGAGAAAGTTTCCGTTCCAATGAACCTCCAGTGGGAACTAGTACAACTGGAAGATACAACTAGTATCTCTGAAATGTACAACAAACGACTAGCCCTTCAGAAATACGTGCTACTTTAATTTTCTAACTGGGAGATTATTCATAAGTGGCAGATATAACTAGAACAGACACAACTAGTATCTCTGAAATGTACAACAAATGACCAGACCTTCAGAAATACGTGCTGCTTTAATCTTCTAACTGGGCGATTATTCATAAGTGGCTGTAATCTTTACATCTTGTCCTGTTATCCTTAAAGGACCAAATATACATGGCAAATTATATCAATATTTCTGAAACTACTGTTTGATATATTTTATTCTCATAGGATAAATATTTTGTCGATAAATTTACAATTCAGGAATAGATGATTACAGCAAACCTTAAACAATACCATACTAAATAATTTGTCTGTTTAGAGGATGCTATTCCTCCTTTATTATTTACAATTTCAGTGTCTTAGAGCGATGTCAGAATAGGGAAGATGCGGTTCAACTTTACACTATTGAACAATATGTTTCAGCTTCCAGAGGTGGCTTTAATATTTCCTAAAACATATCGACTGTTAGATATACAATACAAAGCATCGGACAATAGTATTAAAATTCAAAGTGACCATCATGAAACAATTGAGATTTTACGTGCAGTCATTTCTTTCTTCAGCTCGTAATTATGACTATACGTTTTCCAAATAAGATAATAGATATAACCTCAACACTCCATTCTGAAAAATCTTATCACATATTTAGACTATAATCATCTGTACATTCTTCTTAAAGGGCGAAAAACACTAAATTAGATACTACCAGTCTTTTGTAAGAATTCATCATAATAATAAAGAGGAAATTTTTATACTTACTTTAAAATTAAATAAGCGCTTTTAACTAAGAACGATTTCAGGATTTTATACTTTTTATCCCTTTACGTTTCAGTTCTAAAAATATAATTAATGATACATATCAAGGAAGTTTAAATGTATCATTACAACTAATAAAGAATATTGCATCTTCAAATATTAAATTTTTTTTAGAAAAAAATTTAAATAATATACTAAAAAATAGAAACATTCCGATTAAAAATATGAAAATCAAAACAAAGTTATAAAAGCCCGAATCTCTAAGTTAATTAGAATTTTAATCATATTTATATCTTTGATTTGTAATGAATTTTTAGAAATGTTCTTTCCTATGGTATTCATTACGTAGGTTCTCTTGTTTTACTTTCTTCAGCACTTTATGTGCGATATTATTTTGATCTCAAAACTTTTGATTTAAAAAAATATTTTCTGCATTTTAATACGAAAATAAACATTTGTTTTTTTTATCTTTTATAATATTATTTAATATGTTTTAATCAACTGCTGTGGAAGTTATATTTTATCTCTTTTCTGTAGGAAAAAAAATCATTAAAATCCGTTTTTAAAATATGTAGTTTTATTAATGTCTTTTATTTTAATTATCAATTACTTTTTAGTCTTTAATTTATAATTCATTATTATAAATATTAAGAAATTTTGTAATGACTCCTTTCTCAAATTCACTACCATTCATTTTAATTAGTTAGGTTAGTTCCATTTATCCATTCATTAATTGGTAACATTTGAATGGAATTAAAATTTAACAATCCATTATCTGATAATTATCTTCTAAAAAATGAAAAAATATTGCATTTTCATCAGGAACACACAGCTGGACAATATTTTAAAATTTTACAAAACTTCTTCATTAAGAGAGTGAAAAATAAGATATAAATTTTAATCTTTGAAAACTTAAGATTTACACCCGTGAAAGAAGTTAAATTAAAACGTGTAAGATACCGACAAAGAAGGTAAAAGTTAACTAAAATCTGTAATGCAACGAAAAGTATAATGATATTGATGTTGGCTGTGTTTCAAATAAGTATTCGATTGAACGAAGAAACTGGTTTCCACTTGGCCTATTTTAATCTTTTGGTATCCGCTTTCGAGATATCAGGATCAGGTCTCTATGTCTCTTTTGGGACACTGGGCCGAAAGAATATATCCACATAAAGTCGTTCAATGTATGTAGTTGAACTATTTTATTAAAGTATTTGTTCAAAGTTTCACCGTTATCTTTGAAAGTTCTCTTCTGAAGTTCGACCATATCTTTCGTCCTTTTAATGAATCTAAAAATCTAGCTGGGGCTTAGGTAATATTTCAGAAAATTAGCAAATGAGTTTTCATATCATAACCATCGCTGAAAAAGGTTTTTATGATTCCTTTATAAGATAATTCTTTTATTCTGGAGTAAATGTTTCATTTTCGGATGAAATGTACTTACTTCAATGGCATTCTTAAAAGTAAATAATTCTTTCATTAAAAATCAGGAAGCCAAATATTAAATCAGGAATTCAGAATAAAAATGTTAAGATAAAATACACTAGAAATATTCTAAGTAAATTGAAATTTTAATTATATTTACAATGCATTTTTAATTTTGAATAAATATTTAAGAGTTTTATTCCTTATGATTTTCATCACTGTTGCAACACTTCATATTTTTATATACTTTTTCAGTTGTTTTTTTTTACATTCTTAATTTTGTTTTGATTTTTAGATTTTTGATAAAATATATCTACTTTCAAGTACAACAATGAAAGCCTATCTTTAAAACACTTTTTTTCTGGTTATTATTTTTCACTTTTTCAGTCTTTAATATATTTTATAATTATTATGAAATGTTAAAACTATGTTTTTCTCAAACTTAAAAACCAGATGGCGCTTCTGGTATGAAATCAAGGTTTGGTTAAAAACATCCGATTAATTAATAACTTTTAAAAAATTATTAAACTATGTTATTTTCACTGAGAGCACTCAATTCTACAAAATCTCAAAATTCTACTTTGTCAGAGAAAAATAAATCCCAAAATACCATTTTTTAAAACATAAAATAACTCAATTTAAATAAAAGCGTTTGAAAATGCTTTTGTGTGAGGGGCAAATGTTTCAGCAGAAATTTTTGCCCCTCTCCCATATTTTTCTGTGTTTGGAACGAATCATGACATTCTTCATCCCTTTCAGAAATGAAAAAGCTACCGCGTGTCTTATCTGATATATTTGTTTCGAATGTATCCATATTTCCTTTCTACGAGTAACTGTTTGAGCAGGTGGAAGTGCAAATAAGCTAGGGTTAAAACTTATATATTCTGGGAAATTTTGCCTCAGAAATGGCATTCTGCTGTAACAGCAATATCAATTTAAATCTGAATCGGAAACAACACATCCTTTCACTTTATTTGTTTTTGATAAAAGAAAACTTTTTCTTAAATTTTGCTTCTTTCCTTTTTCCAATATGTCATCGTTTCTGTGAATTGATAGAATTTTTCTAACTCTGTCTTTAAATGATTTTTAGGAATTTTGGTATTTTTGCTTCCTCACATCCAAGTATACAAGGACAAAATATTATAACTGTCGGAAAAATCGAACTCATTTTGACGAATCTCCATGTTTCAGACTTTTCTGAATCCGAAAAAGACATTTCCTGAATTATGTCTGTCTGTTTGTGCAAAAACTCAAAAACTGTTTGAGATATAAGGATTAAAAAAATTATGTCTTTACGCCTTATATTTGTAGATATATTTCACATTTGGAATAAAATCTATTCGGAGAAAATTTGTGCAAGGGCAAATAATCACAATGACAACAAGATGTAAAAATGAAGATTTATATATAATGTAGAGTTGAGATTAGCATCTAAAGGGCCTATTGATTTTAAATTTTGAACCAAAATCATCTAAGAGTTTTATTATCTATCAATTTATATAAAGGTTATAACTCAAATGCAGGCGAGCGGGATGAATGAAATTTGGTATGTAATTTTGTAACTGAATTTGTTCTGTCAATACCATCTTTTTCTAAAATTATTCTGTTCTTGTAACTAAAATTGTTATCAAAATTTGGTTTCAGTTTGGAGAAAAAATACTTCTAAAATGTGCACCTTTTTTTAAATTTAATGCGAAGCGCAAATTGTTTATGAGAGGAACACTGAAAATTAAAATTTAAACTATTGTAGAATACACGATCTAGCCCAAAAGCACAACTTTCGTGTGGGGGGGGAGGATAACATCTTTATTCGGTGGTATGCGAGAAAGTTTCGAGATATCACTCTCACTGATTAGTATTGCAGTCTTAATTCTTATGGATGTTGATTTTCATCGTATTAACAGGAAAATACTCGAAAAAAGGCATTGAAGCATTGTCAAAAACCATAATCCTTTGAAGCAATAGATGCTAGTAGGAAGAAAACTCCTTATCCGCCTGATCGACGTAATGATGATTCTGATATAGCACAACAATATTATTGCGATTGTTCAGATGCTTTCGGTAATAAATATTTTCCCTTTTTATATATGTTATAGTGTTGGTCAGCTTTAAAATCAGTATATATAATCGTCCGCAGTCGTCTGTAACGCTAGGCAGAATTAAAATTATTTTCCGGACATTCGGTCTGCGCAAGTGTCGAATGCGCAAATTTCAACTTCTATTTTGGTGGTAGAATTATCAAACAGGTGTTTTTTATTGCATAAATTGACTTATTTGAGCATGAATAAAAATTAGTTAAGGTATCATAGACTTCTCATTCTACTTACATTTTTATGATGGATTTTAACAAAAGGTTAATAAGCTGAGATCTGCAATTTTTATTTTATATTATGTTGATTCATTATATTTTCAATAAGAAGTTAGGGTTAATATTTTCTTTCTGTTTTCTGCCTATTTTTACTTTGTATTTGCCAATGTATTATTTTAAGCTAGTGGATCACTATTTGTTTCAACTCTATTGTAGTGACTAGTTTCCATTTGAGTCTTCTTGAGCATTATGTATAGAGAAGAATCCCTCTACAAGGAAACAAAGATTAATTAGAGAGGAAATTGCACAGTGGAAGACGAGACAAAACCAAATGACATTTAATCAGTTCTGAGGTATTGTATACAGGATAACGATCCATCTAGACAAGCACATTTTCTATAGTAAAAAGTAAATCTCTTTTCCTTTCCACAGAAACGAATTCGAGCGATGGTAACATAAGGATAATTCAAATTGCTGCAAAGAGCTATTTTCTTTAACCCGCTCATGTGTAAATAAAATTAAAAAATGAATTTCAGTTCAATTATTTTAAATTCTGTTCACTAAGACAATTATAGAGTAAAATGTTATTCCTAAAAAAGCTTATTTGCTTTTTTTCTCCAAAAATAATTAAAAAAATCGTTAGAAAAAATATTGAGATATTTTTCATAGATATATATTGAAGAATATTTAAAATATAGAGAGATTTTTAAAATAAAGATTATTTTAGTTTTTATTATGCTATCTCTAAAATAAAAACTTCGAAAGGTCAACATTTTGACTTTTAAATCTGGCTAAAGAGTGGTAAATACCAGTGGAAGCCTGCTTAAAATTTTGGTAATATATATTGACATATTAGAAAAGGGGGAAAAAAAGAACAATGGAATTTGATCGGTTTAAAGAAAAGTGAAGCGAAAAGTTAATTATCCTCAAATGAGTATGCCATGCATTAATGGACTATCTGCTTCGATACATAAATGTTACGGAACCATTGATTTAGCCACACAGGAATTTTTAATAGCTCTATTAATTTCTCAGTACTCTAGACTTGGAAATTGTGAAACTTCTTCGAAGCGCTTTAACTTCTTTCTTTGTCTTGATTTTCGCTCTTTTAGTGATGGAAAAGAAAAAAGAAATCCTTTCTGTTTGATCGTGGAAGGTTTTCTAAACGCATTTCACTTAAACATCAAGTAGTTTCATAATACCACGAAAATAATTATATAATTATCGATTTAAAATTGTTTGAATTTTTTTAAAAAATCCTATGTTTTTAGCCATGTCTTGAGTATACATTTTTCACCATCGATATTCATACTTGTAAGCAGCTAGATCATAAAATGATCAGTTTCATTTTTTTAACTAAAAATTTTAGATCCATTAAAATTGTTAATGGGAGCAACAAATTTTAAACTATTTTTATTAAAATCCTAATTTCTCTTTCTTTAATAAATGTGCAGCTTGTGGACATATTTTAAACTTTTAAAATAATCAAAAATATTCAAAACATTAGTTTTCCTTCCCCCTTTTCTTCAAAAATATTTTTACATTACCGGTAGTAAGATGTCTTTAATAATACCGACTCAAAGCATTTATGGCGGTAATATTAAAGACATTTGACATCTTATTCTTATAAATTGATCAGGTTATTTGATTAATAAATTATGCCAAAGCGGTTAAATATATATAGAAATTTTTCCTTCTTTCATAGTTTACAAACAATTGTAAATTTTGCTAATGAGGCAGATAGAAATTTTAAAAATTCAAAAGTTTAACAACATATATTGAAACAGTCTCGGAATTCCTGGTAGAAGAAGTACAATGTTACGATATATACTTGTTCAGAAATTTAGCAACTTTACAAATGGTTCATCACTTTTAAAAATAAAGTTTTAATCAGATCAACATAGATATTTTAATCTTTCTCATGGTGTTGTTAAGATTTAATGACAAAAAATATTCGCTTTTGTATTCTGCGACAAACCCAATACTAAAAAATACATATATAAATGAAATCCCCTGCATATGCAATAAAATTCATAAAGTCGATGCTGATAGTTGTGTCCGAAAGACTAGTTTTCTTAAATATTATCCAGAAATAAAAGAAACGAAACAATATTTGAAATATCATGATAAAATAAAAGGTTTTACGTTTGTATATAAGTAATATCCATTCCAACGAATAAGGCAGTTTCTTTATACAGTGAACAAATAATATCTTTAAAAAAATCACTAAAAAAATTGATAAGAGAAATGGGGAAAATTCAAACATTTAAATTGAGTTGAGGTATATGGAAAAATATTCGATTTTAAAGCAAAGAGTGATAACAATTAAAATATGTAAAATAGATCAAAAGAACCAGTGCCATATAGAATTGAAAGTACTATCTTTGGAATCTGAGACGACTCACGGGCTAACAACTCAGACTTCAAAAAATCTCACATTCGTCGTCATTTTTCATATATCCGAGAATACCTCAGTAATCCATAGCCTCACCCATCGAACTCATCCCTTATATTTGCTTATTCTTTTCTATCTCCTGTCTTTGCTGAAAGGCATTTCTTTTTCTTTGTTTATTGGTTTGTTCAGTAAGACCCACTCACTCTCATAACCAAGACGGGCGTATCCGCCCTTTCATCCAAATGTCGACCAAATGGAATGGGGACGGAGTGGTATCCTCAAGCATATCCACGGAATTTCAAGTATGTGTACTATATAAAGCACACATCTTGCACACAAAACAATTCCATAATCTTTTCTCTGTGTTATTGATGTTAGTACTAGTATATGTTAGGCAAGATATATTGGGTGTATGATGTCGTTCTTTTTAAATGAAAACAAAAAAAGACCCTTGTTATAAAAATTAAATATCGATTTATTCAAAATATTTTTTTCTCAGAAACTACAATATTTGTCCATCTTTTGGACTACAAACGAAATTTGAGAAGAAAATTGTTTAGATGCAATTTAGTTATCTAGATATTTTTTGGTATCTACTTGGGAAATGAACCTCTCTTCAGAAGGAGCCTCTGCATGGAGTGAAACAAATAATAATTCGAAGGAGCTACATTAGGCGAAAATATTAGGTACATCCCAGCGAAATGATACTAAAGTTCCTTTCGCTGGTCTGGAAATAAGCTTAATTTTATTGGAAAATAACGTTGCCATATCTCATCATATTCTGGACGCTTTTCCTTCCACCTGCCCACTTATGTTTCCTACCACACGTTGACCCACGTACTTTTCACACTGATCCATTGTTGCTTATAACTTTCACCATTGATGGTTTCATGAAACAATACTCCCAAATCCGCATCTTTGTTTTTTATTTTCTGTGCTGTCTGTCATGTGTTCTGAAATCATCGTTTTTAAATCGCTGAATGCTATGGTTTAAATAAATGAAATTCGGTATTATCTTGGCACTCTAACTGCATTTCATATCAATTTTTTATTTCAGCAAGTGGAAAACAAAAGTGTCAAAATTTTGTAATTGCATGATAGTTTCAAAAAAATTCTAGATTCATACCAAACATACCATGTCATGATGGACATTTATGGCCTGACCCAAGACCTACGATTTTATAGGCAAAAAGGGAGATAAAAACTGTTCCTGGAGAATATGCGAATAAGTTTTCACTCTAGCTGTATTTCTTTTGAAGTAACTTAGCGTACCTGGTTGTTGTACATTAAAATCCTAATACTCATTATTTATTTAATATTTATTTATTGGTTAAAACAGCATAAATTTCATTTTCTTTACGCTTGTCTTTTGCCTTTCATTTAAAGTTTTCCCTGCTTTAATCTTACTTTTTAGAGAAATAAAGGAAGGCACCATTCAAATGTATTAACGCAAGTATTACTGCTGCTAGCATATACACCTGAATCAAGCAATGACCTGAAATGAATCAATAAACAAATAAAAGAAATTCAGAAACTAAATATTTTTCTAATATAACTGAATATAGATTTCTAAGATATATAGATTTTTCTAGCATCTCGTTAAGGCTTCGGCAAGCTCAGCTAGTTTTATATCTCTTACAAATAACAAACAGTCTTTAATTGTTTCGAAATACAAAGTCATTAACTAAGAGTTTCAAATTTATCAAAGTAATATGGGAGTCTCCGTAATGATAGCATAATATTAAATTAATGATTCGGATATGCTTTCAAATAATCATACCATATTATTATATTTAATAATGACTCAAATAAGATAATGAATGAAGTCTTTCCTTGAAAATGTAAATAAAATAGACATTTTAATAAGTGGAAAACTGTATGTCTTAATTACGCAAGAATCAACTACACCACTTAGTTAATAGGATGTTAAAGACGTGTATGGTTGATTCAAATTTCAATAGAATCCTTTAATCAAATAAATTCCCTTTAATTGACTGTAAATAGGAAAAGATATAATATGACATATAGCTATAGGGGAATGAACATATAATTTGAATTATAATAGTGAACTATTTAAATTGTTGTGCTTGTTTGAAAAAATTATACTACTTTTAATAACTGCTCTTGTTGTTTAACTTATTTGCATCTGCCGTTAAGTCTGGTTATAAAATCCAACCATTTAGAGCTATCTTTTAATAGAAATATATTAAAGAAGGAGTTGTGGGTGTATTTAATACAAATAGAAGGTTAGTTATGCTCATACTACAATTTTGCTTAATCAATCATAATTAATTGATATCTATAACTGCCATTTAAATGACTTGTGCTTTAATGAAATAATATTCAAATTAAAGTCCATTTGGTTTTGAATCTTTTACATTAACCTTGATTAATTTTACTATCATCATTAAATTCTAGGGTTTATACAAAAACTGACTTTTTTTAAAAAACCGGTTTTCGAATTCAATATTTCCAAAAAACCGGTTTTAGCCGGTTTTCAAATTTTTGTCAAAAACTAGAATAGGAAAAAATATTGTATTTAATTTATATAAAATAACAAAAAAAAAAGAAATCAATATCAAATTCAAAATATAAAAAAAATTAAGGATTACATATACATATTACTTACACAAAATAACGAAAACTCAAACAAAAATTTCCAATAATATTTATATTATTTTCACTAATTTTAATTTCTCCTAAGAAAATAGGATTTTTAAAAAAAATGTTGATTTTTCACAGTTTTCACTGAACGGTGGCTAAGTCTTGTTCTTATTTTGGACATAATATTGCCTGAAGTTGAAAATACTCGTTCACTAGCCATTGAGCTAGGTTTTATAGTTTTCAGAGCATCAAATAACAAATCAAAGTTTTTTGTTCTTTTATTCATTGCCTCAAATAATGAAAATTCACTTTTCAGTGTCTTTGGATTTGTAAGTTTTCTTCAGGGTCATCAAGAAACTTATGAATGGATTTTTCTATGGCTTCTTTTAAAAAACCATCGCTCTGATGTAGTTTCTTTGGTTTTCTCTTCATCAAAATCGGTTTCCACATAAGAATTTGGAAATATTCAAGACAATATTTTTATAGATAACTTAATAATTTCGGTTTTTGAAGCTAAGGAAAGTACGCAAGATTTCTTCACTGAACTAGAAATGTTTTGTGGATTTTGTAAATACAGCAAAAGATTTGCTAATTCTACTTGTCTCCTTTCTTGAATTCATTCTTTTAAAGCATATAATAATTTCAAACTTATTTCAGTGTTTAAATTTTTTAGTTCAATTAACAGAAATTCAAATATGCCTTAAATTGTTAATAAATTGGCTTCTCGTCGCCCTAAGCCATCATCTGCTAGACGAATCGGTCTCAACCAATATATATATATATATATATATATATATATATATATATATATATATATTGAAGACGAGAAAAATCCAGGAGTTTCGGAAAACCGGTTTCCTTTATTTAAAAACTAGTTTTCATATGTGACAAATTTACTTTAAAAAACCGGGTTTGAAAAGCCGACAAACCCTATTAAATTCAAAGCTATCGTCTTTGATCACTTTCTGTTATAAGTGATACCAAAACGCTTTCGCTTCTTACATGTCGCAAGCAGTGTTTTCTTGTTGAATTTAACTAAATACCATGAAAATGTCTTCCTTAATGAAATTGTTCTGTGAATGTGAGTGGAATAGACAAAGGCAAGTGCATTCGCTTAAGCCTATATACTTTGTTAACATTAAAAATTGTTATTAATTGAATCTAAAATGTATGTATTAATTAATAAATTACTAACAACGGTTAGTTTTGACTAAAATGGTTATTTCGATAATTCAAATCCGATTTACTAACAAGAGATTTAACGAGATTAGGGATTCGCTATAGTGTAGCGAGGAGTGAACACGGAGGATAACAATGCCCCAATCATCAGTCAAGGTGTTACATGAATACAAATATTAGTCATGAATACAGTCATATCAGTCGTGAGTACAAACATTGCAGGGTTTTTTTATCAGGATTTTAAAGATAAATGTCAACATAGTTGAAAAAGATATTAAGTCATGGGAGCCATTTAAATTCGATCAAACTCTTATTGGCCATCTCATTAAGCTGAAATTCGATTCTTGAAAGTCACTCTAATGGTAATGAGCCGATTTTCGAGACCAGATCATACCTCTATCTATCAGGCTGACGCAAATGCTACTTTTTAATCACGATTGCTGGGTCATATAGTTCATCCCGGGGACAACAATAGGACTTGGGTAAACTCTTTGTAGTTACCCTCCCTACACTATTGACGACTTATTTACTTCCCATGGACATTAACATTATTCTTAATTCTTTTGGTACCTTAATTGAATTGGAAGGAATTTTTTATTAATCACTTATTTAACTAACATGAATAATGATTAATAGTATAATAATCATTTTGGTTATGTATTTTTGCTAAAAATTTATATATATTATATTTAAAGAATACAGCTCTAGCATTTGAGTATTTAAACATGTTATTGAAGATATGCTTTCAACATTGTACAAAAAAAATTGAAGCATCTAGATATAACTTACAAAAGTGGGTATTTCAACTGGCCCGAAAGCATCAGTTCATAATAAAAATTTTGTAGCATCAGAAATAGGAAAAATGTTAGACAAAAGACTGAATAAATCATTCCTCGGGAAATGAAACCATGATGCTCACCTCTAATCTAGTCCAAATCAAATCAAGGAATCACTTTTTCCTATCTTCAAAAGTTGTTGAATTTTTTTTAAGTAATGATTCCATGTTTCGGCTATTTTCAAAATCCGAAATAATTTATTTAAAGAACATTCAAATGGATATGGTCATTGACCTTAATCCATAATTTTTCTATATACTTGGAAAAGGACCTCTCTAGATTTAGCAGGAAGAAATAGGTCTATTCGGAGCTACTGGGAAAACTAAGTCAGTTCAAAACAGCAATTTTGCGTCAACAGAAATGTGTAAAACTTTATACAGGAGATTAAGCAGTACTTGGCAAATAAAACTAGATGTGATCTAGTCCAAAACAAATCAATGAATCCCTTTTTTTTTTATCTTCTACTACTTTCAAAGTCCAAATTAAGAAAGTAATGATCCCATTCACCTAACATATTGAATAAATATTGATAGGAGTTAGGGAAGGCCTATTGACATTGCAGTCTCTATGGGTCGGAACATGCCGACAATTTGCTGAAGGGAATCTCGATATTGCTTCTTGTGAAGGAAGTTCGGAAAACTCCCTCCCTATATATATATATATATAATATTGAGAAGGAGAATTTTCTCCTCTCCCCAATGTCGATCATGCAGCGGAAATTAAGTCTGGCCCAACGAACAAAAAATTTCCGAATTCCGCTCTGTAAATCAAGTTGATAGCTCATGTTTTCTTTAACGCAGCAGAAACTAAATTAATTCTGAAATATTTACCTATGCTTTTACTATAGTTTTCACTCAATTGGCAAGTTATTGTTTTTTCATCAAACATTTTACATTATGATTTTATATTTCCTCTCTGAAACTTATATCATCCCCAAATCAAGCTTAGGTTTTATGTTGCAATATATAGCTACATAGACAAAAGGATCCAATTTCATAAAAGCTTAGTATAGAACAGGTCAGAAATTAATTATATTTAATATAACTATGTATTCTCGTCTAATTTTTTAATTAATGGATCTCTACAACAGCAGAAAATAAAACGATATCCGTTATGCTGAAATTTTTTCCATAATTTAACCTAAAAAAACTCTTTGATTCTGCACTTTAATACTGCAAGGCTACAGTTATGTAAAAATAATACTAGAAATGCTTATTTTAAATTTTTTTTTCAAAAGTGAGTTTATATGACTGCGCCATAATAAACATATGCATAAATAATGTATTCAAACTTTTTTTGAAAAATAAAGATTAAACAATTTGTTAAAGAGAGCTTCTTTTGCAAAATAAAACTATCAACTCTCTGCTAAATCAATCTTTTCGATTGATGCGTTAAGACGTGTTAATTATTATTATGAAATACAATATTTTTGAATTCTTTAATACGTTGCATGCAACAAATTAATAAACATAATGAAAATTTTAAATTTATTTTTTTACCATCTTTTTTCTACAGCTTTCAAAGCGAGATATTCTTTCTACATCCATATATATTTTGTAAAATAAAATAATTTCTTTTTTTTTTAATTCACATAGAGCTAAAATTAATTAAGATATTTTATGTTCACGTGATATATGTGAAATACATCCGGTTAATTTAAATTTGGAATACATTGACCATATTGCGGAAGAAAAGACAATACGTCACTTTACAGGAAAAACAAAGTACAATTAGACATTAGTTGAGATAAGTAATTAAGTTTGCCATGCGACTCTGAAGACAAGAGAACTCATTTCGTTTTTTTGAAGCTACAAACTTTTCACATTTAAAAACCTATTATGAATTATTTTTCGAATAATCTATTTATCTATTCTGAAGTGGAAAACACGTAACATTTCTGCTTTTGATTCTTATAAGACCAAAATATTTATAAAGGCCATCAGTACGAATACTGTTGAAAAAGTTTAGCAGATACAATCGATCAAAAAAATATGAAAACTGTTTTTAATTTAGAAATATAAAATTCTGCGATAAAATAATATAGCAACTATAATTCAAACTTGTATTTCCTGTTACCATACAATTTGCGTCTGTTTAAGTGGTCAATCTAATATAGAAGTTCGCAAAAAAATTTAATGCGTTTTTCATATAAATTCGAATTATCCAAAACAACAACATCGAAATCTTTAAACACTTTATGATGTCTTATAAATCATTGATTGAAAAGGATCGAAACCTTTTTTTTTTTTCAATACATCTCTTGAATATATGCGGGATACCAAATGAAAGTGAGGTCAAAGTTCTAACAGATTGAAATATCTCTAGCATTATTGATCTGTTAATGGTTCTAACATTGTTTGACGTGGTTGAAATATCTCTGGCAGATGGCTATAGAAGTTATAAGAACTCCGGAGTTAATGACACATCGCCATTAACGTTTAAATGAAGCAGAATCATGAATTCCCCTAAACAAGCTCAACGCGCAATAATCTAATTTTCATCAGCAAAAGTTCTGTTGGTAGCAGAACCAACATTTACAGTCCAGTGTATGTTATGAAGTGCAGAATGATGCAGTGGCTTTTACACTAATGACTATGTGTGAATGAACCTTTTGTGGCTTACCAGCTGTGTACGCATATTCATGATTAAAATCATTGCACCATTTGAAATTGCACTACGTGGTATATGCACTCATTCAACTCATTCATACATTTTTTTTTCCATTCGATCGTAAATATCGATTCCACTAATACATTTTCTTACAAAAACTGGTTTACTGAACTTCTCCGAATCAAAGAATATATAGCGTAAAAAATGGAAAATTTATCCAATCCAAATGCTTCTATTTGATGTGAATTACGAAATGTGTCCAAATTAAAATGAAAAAATAAAGATACTTTTTTTTCATAATAGATTATCTGGAAAATATTAAAAAAAAATATTTCTTTCATATATTATGTTGTAAAGGTCAAGCCAAACTGGCATGATCTTTACAATAACTAAAAACATACAAAAACATGCACAAGAAAGATCTATAAAATGGTTGTACAGCAAAAAAAAATTCATGACAGCAATTTTTAAAAACAAACTTATATAAGTGTATTTAAGAACAGGAATTGCTTTAGTTCAATAATTTTCTGATTTTTAATCTGAAATTTATAATGCATTTTAATAAATGTTAAGGACTATTGAAATTAAATTTTTTGGCTTCTCTATCAGATAACCTTCTCATACGGAAGCAAAAAGTTAAATTAAAAGAATCGATTATTTGCTAATTTATTTCTGGGAGTATTAAATAATTCAGTGCCATTAATGACAGAATTTAAAAATTCTGTTGCATCAAATATACAGAATTTCAAAATTCTTGAAAGAATTCTACGAAGCAAGAGTTAATTCAATACATCTCTTCATACATCGAAGAGAGAGAATTTCAAAATTTTGTTATATCAAGAAGTGAGTGAAAAAGATAATTATAAAATTCCATCTTTACAAATTTAAAACAAATCGAGTTTAAATAAGATGTATAAAGAGATGGAGAAAATATTAGATTATGAAAACATTCATCTGATGCCATTTTGAATGTCAATTATTATAATTTGTGCATATCAGTTAATGTAAAAAGGGCCTAACAATTAATATAATTTTATATATGAATTGTATTTTGAAGAAAATTATTTAATTTGAATAAATTATTTTTGCAGACTTCGCGAGCTGGCTCATCATCTTCAGCATGGAGAAGTTCCAGTTAATGTTTTGCAGAAAGCCCTGCAATATGCTGCTTGTGTTTTGGATACTGTTTGCGTGGATGACAGCAGGTAAGTAATGCTCCTGAATTGATCTCATGAAAATTTTAATTCCTAAATGATTTTAGTTTTTAAATTAAAATTTTTTTTCAGAATATTAGCTCCACTGGTTTAATTTTTTAATATCCTTTCTTGTAAGACTATCTTTTTTTTCATCGTCTAGAAATGGATAGAAATAATGTAAAGTACAATATTGTGTATCCACGAGGTAAATAAATATCTCTGAAACTCAATTTTCAAAATATATACGTTTTTTTATAATCTATAAAACCTTTCAAAATATAGAGTGTAAACATAATTAAGTTGTAATTGCCTCTACTGAAAATCAGCTGAATCAACAAAATAAAGCTTACAATTCTCAAAAAAATTAAATAATATGATAAACCAATATTGCTTTCATTGTAAAATCTTTCTGTTTTTGCTTATTTTAAGGAAAATCATTAAATTGTATCCATAGAAAAATATTTGGAGAATATTTTTATCAAATATTTGAAAAGGCGTAATTTTTAAATATTTTAAAATGAATAACAAAGTATTAATAAATTTCAATAACAAATTGAAGTATTATTTTCTATGGAAAAATTTTGTATGGATTTAAAATACAAAGCTTATTAATGTTCTAAAGGAAGTAAACACATTAAACGTTAGTCGATATGCGCTTGATTTGAAAACTTTCAACATCAAAACGGTCCTCCATACATCGTAAACAAAATAACAATCCACTCGTTTGACGTAAATTTTCTCATGTAAATATTTTCTTCAAAATAGAAATATAAATAATTCATGATTTCAGTAAATAGCAAATTTGAAGTGAAATTTGTAGCGCAAAAGTATGCATTTTTTATAATACTTGTAATTTTTTTTGTTGTTGTTGGATGGCTCATAAATAATTTCTTCGCAATATTTCCACAATATCAGTTCAGAAAAGAATTAGAAACTATAATCTACTTTTCTTTTTTAAAAAGTTAATACTTTTTTGCATTTTAAAATATCTTCCTTTCGTAATTCTTTTATAATTGATCAAGTAATTAGTAAAAATTAAAATTATCCTTAAAAATTATTATCTGGGTTAGCTAATTAAAAATTATTATATGGATTAGTTAATTAAAAAATTATTATCTTGATTAATTTTACAGCCGATGAGGGGTGTTTTTAGTTTTTGTCATAAGATTAGTAATAGTTTAGTTTTTGTTATAAAATTATAAATATATCTAGTGTGTAGTTTGCATTGTAAAATTTCTTTTCAAATATTTATACTGTGTATTTTCTCATATCTTGCTTTCTCTTTCCAGTTAAACTTCAAGTTTGTCGATTTACAATGATCACAAAGTATTTTGCAAATAAGAAAAATAATTTATCATTGGTTTCTTGGCGTTCATTACTTTTCCATCATATTCAAATAGTATTTAGCTAAAGGATAGAATGTCTTGGTAAATTATTAAGAATAGAAGTAAATTTTAAAATATCTTCTAAATATTTTGAATAAAAAACTAATAACAATCAAGTATTTGAAACATGAATTCAAAACTATTTCTTTTAATACAGACTCCGATCCAATCGTGGCTCAACAGTTTATTTTTAAACGGTTAGAGATACGAATATACTTAAATTTGGAAAAAGACTCTAAATGATGTAAAAGATTGTATTTTTTATTGTTTAAGTCAATATGCTTATTCCTTAAAACTTCCGAAGTCTAAACTTTTATATAGTGACCTACTCATATTATTCATATTCTCTTAGATATCTTAAGAGTATAGCATTTTAAACAAAACATTTAATGCTTTGCTGAGGTCAAAACTGACCGAGTTGAGAAGTTTTTTTCTTATTTTAAGCCAATTAAGGGTCACATCGAGATAGCGCTTTGCGCAGGTTCGCAGATCTTCCTCCATGTGATCACTGGACTAGTTTAATATCGTCTCAAATATTATATTCTCAAAGCTTCAATAAGTGGTCAATTTCGGAAAAGGAATAGACCTTATCGTTTAATTTTTAGTTTTGAAGAATATTTTATTAAATACGACTAATAAGACTAGTTTGATTCTTTATGGCATTACGAGCATTTTTCATATTGGAAGTATATGCCAATCTTTAATCTTTTCATACTAATGACTGTTAAATGCCATGCTGAAAGTGGATATTCTACATATTAATCTAGAAAATACATAAAATGAATAATATCTATAGAAATTCCAAATGTTCGGAATAATTTATTACAAATGTTTCGAGTAATTTATTACAAATGTTTCCACTGAAAATGGATGTAAATTATAATGATGGTTTACTAAGTAAAATTAGATTTATCTTTCTCTGAAACATTATGGTTTAATCATATCACTAATTTGATTGAAAAATTATTTAATTACCTACTTATTTTCGGTTGTACTTTATCCACCTGTACCAGCGTTTTCCGCAAACCTTTCACCATCTCTGCTCTTTTACTGCAAAAAAATGAGATTGTTTAATTCCATAGTCTTTAGAAAAAAAGGTATTCAGATTTTTTTTTTCCCATCAAAGCAACTTCAGCAAAATAAAGATTGGACAGATTTTAATGGCATTGAAACACAGTGCATGCATCATGCTCGAAATGAATTTCTTTCAAAAGAATTGGCTAGATACCAGGTAGCTTTAGGAAATAAATTCATCCCAATAGGCTCCTAAGTTATTTATAGTTGCATAGAACTATCAATCATTTCTTTTACAGTGAAGCATTTTTAAATTCTCATGAAAATATAACCAAAATTGTCTATTACAAGGAAAACTCATCTTGACAGCGAATCGTGAAAATAATGCGAAATTTCAAGAAGCTAAGCAGTTTTTGATTTAAAGGATGGCATTTTCTTTCTTATTAGATGCATCGAAATATTTGAAAATCTCTTTCACCCATTTTTTATCATTAACAATGTTTATTTTTTTGGTTATAACTAAATTCATTTGTTGCAAATGTTATAAGAAATTTCCTGATTTTAGGATAAAGGGAGTGAACATATGGTGACCAGTCAGTGCTAGTAATAATAAAAATAGATACTGGGAAAGACCTAAGCAAAATTTTATGACAGATCTTCTAGGAACTTTTTCCATCGATCTTGTTAAAAGCAACACGTCTTGATGTCATATAAAATATGATTACATGACAGTTAAAGCATTAATCATGAAAAATGTGCCTGATGTGTTTTACAGTTGTTAATTTTATTTGGAACTGATCGTAAATGAAATATGCGTACAATCATATGCTAAATGGATGCGGCGATATTGGGATATGCTTTAGTTTAGTAAAATATGAAATTTGTGACAGGTATTTCTGACAGATATACATCCTTGAAAATCCATCACAAACTTTCATATCTTCCGAAATTTGTCAGAAATATACTATTAATTAAAATTTACTATCAAAATTTTTTTATTTCAATTAAAATTATCAGACTTTATTTTGTGTTTATGTTGACCATATCATTCAATTTATTTAGAATGTTAATTTGTCTTGATTTTAATATTTATTTGCCTTTAAATATTTCTATGAAATATTTGCTGTATCTGAAAATTTTTTTAACTTCTTATTGATTTTGTCTGTAATTTAAAGAAATAGCTTGTCATTAGTTAAATTTGCCTTCTGGGTCAAATTTTAAAATATAAAGGGATCTCTAAATTTTTAAACTTAATTTTAATAATACATTTCTAAAAATTGAAAGACAATTAATTAATGTCTTTTGAATTTTTTTAATTTAAATGTATTCAATATGATATATCTGAATCAATAAACTAAAAAAAAAACATCATAGAATTTCTAAAAATATCAACTAAACAAAAGTTTCGAAATATAATTGATATTTTTTTCTCATTAAAAGAATTTTTAATATCATTTTAGTCGAAAAAACATTTCTTCTTTGTTTATGGTAGAAGAAATGGTTTTAATCTAATTTCTATAAAATTTTAAGCAAATTAATTGCATATTTATTAATTGTAAGTTAGGTGAATAAACAGTTGATTAATTTTTGAATTACTTAATACAAATTGATTGTACGCGGTGTTATTTTTTCAAAGCAGGCTAAAGAAATTTTCTACAATGCTTCTATGTTCACAAAGAGTTTATAGTAATTTTATTAAAAATTAACAAATAAATTTTGTTAATGCATTCTATGGTAATTATTTTAAAATATCCTTATGAATCAAATCAAATTTTATGCGAAGAATTTTTGTTAATTTGTCACATAAAAGGTTCAAAGTTTCATGTAAAGGTGTATTTTATTTTAAACTCAACATTCCAACAAAATCAAATAATCAATAAAATATGAAATTATTACATTTTTCAGTAATATATATGTCATTTAGTGAAAATCTCTTAAAAAAACCAATAAATTATTAAAATTTTTATAAAATATTTCAACTTATAAAAGTTTGTTATATTCATTTTAACTCAAACAGTAAACTTTATGTATAGAGACAAATTTGAAATCATCCATCGCTACTAAGCCTCATAACCAAACAGAGCGAATGTTATTGATTTTAACTGAAATTTATATTCATCCAGTGAATTCTATCCGAAGAAATAAATCGCACTCTTTTTCTTACGAATTCTCGTTGAGTTAGCTTCTTGTCCAAGTTCTTGACTTCGTTAGCGGAGAGAGCTCGAGCAATCGAAGAGATATTTCTGTGTCTTTTTGGAAGGCACTTCCCTAGAACAAGTAGTATAATCGTAATAGATTGAGATGAGCTCTATCTGTATAACTAATTGAACTAGGATCCTCGGATTGGTACTTAGCTTACTCTGATATCATTGAATGTTTTTGGGGAAAGTAGATTAGGGTGGGGATTTTTTTTTTAGAAGTTGATGTTAGTATACAATACAAAACGTATCGTGAATGTAATTTTTTTGCTTAAAGCTGCTTGTATCAAATGTGGATTTCCAAAGTAAATTATTAGTTTGGAATATTTAAATTGCTAATTCTCAGTCAGTAAAATAAATTCTTAAGCTGCATTCACCAATTACAGAATTTTTTTTAAATTCACGTTTGCTTATTCTTTCCCGTCCTATAGATCGTCCCTTACATTATTATGTTATATTATGTTTACACAGTTTTCTTCCAATAGTACTATTAGGGAGCGGAGATTATAGGCTGATCGCCTAGGCTCTCCATCAAAAACTACTATTCTGGTAGATCGTCCCTGCAGACAGACAGACATAATTCCAAGAGCGTTTTTCTTTTAAATCAGGCAGGTCTAAAACAGTGTAGGAACTCATCAAAACCACGAGATCAAAATTTAATAAGCTTCCTTTAGGATGTTGCACCTAAATGTTTGTATAAATCCCATATACAATTACAAGGTGCATCGAATTTCATTAACTGTTTCTAAAATAACTTTTAAATATTAATAATTATCTATTTCAATAGCTATATTTTCAGGTTTGCATTTTATCAATACATACATATGCCTTAAAATATCGCTATAGATACGTAGTTACCCTATTTACATATGACTTAAAGAATATATATGAAGCATTTCAAAAATAACTTGCTTGATAAACTCTTATCAAAAGACAATGCAATTACAAGTCTTTTTTATTACTTCCAACACCTTTTTTTAAACAAGGAATGACTTGATTTATATAGAGTTAAAGAATTCGGTATGAAATAATTTTTAAGTTAGAATTTATCAATCTAATTGAACCTAATCACATTAACATTTCACTTGGCTTTTTATTAAAAAATAAATGCACATCATAATGTTAGAAATGCATAATCGATATAATTTCATACATAACTATACATATACATACATATTCGAAAATTTCCGTCATGATTGGATACATATTTACTCATACATTCTTTACCTAAATCATATAATTAAACACATGAAGTACAATAGTATATGAACCTTTTTGAAAACAATATGCTTGCGTGTTATTTTCGAAAATATCTACCGTGATAACTGATAAAAAAATTTACCCGCAACTATCTTCACAAAATGAATATTTTCTACTTCCTGTTCGAAAACGAAAATGCAGAAAAATTTTCATTCTAATGAACAAAGTTGACTTCTAGGGCCATTCCAGAAAATGACGGGGCTTGGAAGCGAACTTTATATCTCATTGTAAATTACCGGTGCTTGAAGAATTCTAGTAGAGTGCGGGGGAACCTTCGATTTATGACTGCAGTAGAACTAAACTGCGAAGTTTATCAAGCAGGGAAGTGCTCATAAGAACAGCAAAATCATATATCTTTTGGAGAAATACGAGAAATTTGACAATGCTGCGTTATAACTTTACGATCCATATCGGGTTTCGCCGAAGTTACTCTGATTTTTTTCCCCCAGAGTTAATATTTTTATGAAACTATAAATATTTAATCGTATTCAAATACATGGTATTTTTTCCTTGTTTTTTTCTTCGTTTTTAAATAATCTACGTGATTCATAAGTAATTAGAAAACTTAAAAAGAAATTCAGGTAATTCTAAACTTCTTAATTCTAAATTTTTTCTCGAAATTCGAAATTAAAATTGGGAAAAAAAATTGCGAATAGTTTTCGTTATTTCAATGCTTCTATCTAATGTGTATATTACAGTCACCTACTGTATATAGAGTGTTCCACTATTGTTAGCATACAAATTTGCTATTCTTAGCGTTCATTACTTCTACTTATTATTAAATTTTTATTTATTAAAATTATTTTAATTATAATAGTAATCGTTTTATTTGGACAAAATTACTAAGCTGTGAATTTTTTTATATATTGTATATTCAAACTAATTAATAGTAACAAAAAAAATATTTGCCATTTTTAGTTTAAAATGTTTTGTCTTACGGTGTATTCATTTTCAAACCCATTTTTTTAATTCAGAATTTTAAGGAAATTTAATTCTTGCCTTAGTTCCGTCAAATTTGAATTAATGCATTTAATTATAATTTTTATCAGTAGATAAGTTTCGAAAGCCATGTACGTTAAAGTTTACTTCTAAAAATTATATTTTAACTTTCTCTCAGGATTTCCTTAGTCTCTCTTATTACCATTTTTCAAAAAATAATCACTTAGGGTTAAATATCTTTATAAAGTTCGGAATTAAATGTTCAATACTAACATCAATTAAAAAACATAATTCAGATATTACAGAATAAATGAAAGAAATTATATTTTTAAAGCAATGCTAACTTAAAACATTTAATGAAATTTATACTTTTATTTAAAAGAAAATTCGAAAATATTGAATAACTTGTGGTAAATCATATCAAAGAAAGGAAAATATAAACATCAGAAATTAAATTTGATGAATTAATTTTAGTTAGCTTGCATTCAAGGCAATTTTACTTTACAAGAGAGTTGACCTAAAATAAACTGTATTAAATATATATATTTTAGTGATGATTTTCACATATTAAAATAGCAAAAAATCGGCACTACTACTTCTGGGTTAAGTAATTCTGTTTAAATGTAAAATATATGAGATAAATATAGTTAAAAATTGGGAATTAATTACTAAAATATTACTGTGATATTCACTTTTATGCTAAATTGAACAGTATAGGAAATTAATATTTTAATTAATTTCGTTTAAAATTAGAAGAAAATGACTTCATAAATAATCTTAGTATACAATCGAGAATCCCTTTTATAATTGCTTAATGAAACGTGCAAACCTCTGATAATTTGAATTCAGAATTTAAAAAATCGAGCCTGAGGTAATCTTTTAATTAAAATGCGCGGGAGAAAGTTCTAAAATGGAAATTCTATAATCATTTAATAAGATTATTTTTGATAGAACCAGCTTGGAATAAATCAAAGAATATTTTAGAGGTTCTTCAAAACCATTTCGAGGCATTAAGTCGTAGGCTTAAGAAGCATCGTAAATATTTCTGAATTTCTAATTGTCTCTCTGAATGATCGAATAGCTTTCATGAAAGTGGATGAATATTCTTTATGCAAATAATGGAATAATAAATATTCTTAAATAAAATATTGGATAAGTATCCTTAATAAAAATAATAAAAAAACTTTTTGTTGTGTGATAACACATGCGCTTATGATTATACAAGTAAAATTTTTGATGAATACACTAAAGTTCAAATTTTATCTCAGTTATCAGGTATACATTTTTAATGCGTTTTTTAATTGTCTGAAATGAAACAAAAATGAAACACTAAAATTGTAACTTCTTTATAATAAGAAAAAATTGCATCAAACTTTCTAGTACAACGGATCCCATTAATGTTCGCCTGAAACAGGCAAAGTAGGCAATAGTAATTAAAATTTTTAATTCTCTGTGTGTCTTACAGGAAGACAAAATACCTTATTTTACAGCATGAAGCAGGGCAAAGTCTTTTTGGAAGTTAGATGACATAGGCAGTAATGTTTGTCATGTGAAAGTAATATCATGTGGATGGACTAAATTTAATTTTCTGAAGCATTTTTGAAAATGCTTACTTTCAAAAATAAATTATACAAAGCAAAAAATAGTTATTTAAAACAAACTAATAGCATTTGTCATTTTAACATGTTATGCTAGATTCCCACCTATAGTTTTAGAGGAGGAGTTTAACAATGTTAGTTAACAATGTTAACTTTGTTATTAACAATGTTAACAACAAAGGAGAGTTTTAACAATGTCATTGTCCGAAAAAAAATAACACTTGTTATTTTAACATTATTAACTAAAGAAAAATGATAATTCTCATTACCCTTAAGTTATGATGAGAAATGTTTTCATAGAATTTAAATTTCAGTAAAATAAATTTTATAGATTCGAAGCAATAAAAATTGTCAAAAAATTAAATAGTGGCAGTTGTTATTAAATGTTGCTAGATTTCTCATAAAATGTCAGCTTCTGAAATAAAATATAAAATTTTTAATGGACTCCTAAAATCTGCATGAAAAGAACTAAAAAATGGAATTAATTGGGAAAAAACAACATAATTTGTTATCCTCACAAGTTATATTGGAATTTTATGAACACTTTCAGTTTCAGAGGCAAGTGAAATACTTTTAAGCATATTGAAAGCAAATAGAAAAATAGTAATGAAAGAAAAATAACAACACCTGTTATCTTAACAGATTATACTATACGTTCTCGTACAATTTCAGCTTCTGAAGTGAAGCAGATGATTTTTTGAAAGACTCTTCAAAACCTTTTAATAAAACTTTTCAAAGGATTTTGATTATTGATTTTCGATTTCATGATGTAAAAGTACATCAATCAAAAAAGACACAGGCTTAGGTTTTCAATTTTTCAATACTTTTCCCATCTATTAACGTATCTGATTTAAAATGGAGCGTTTTGCTTGTTTTCTCTGATGAACTCTTAAAGTTGCCATAGATTTCGAATGCAATAGGATTCCAATTTCCTTTTCATATCCCTTTGATAGGATTTGCTCATGAAAATATTTTATCATTCTCATTCTTTCTGCCCACACCACACTCAGCCAGAGGAAAATTTAAATAAGAATGCAAGCAATATATTTTTAGCTACCGTTTCCAGCGCTTTTTTGTTCCTTATGCAAAGCACAATTGCGTTCCCAAGTTCTCCTCTGGAAATGCTTTCTCATAATACATCTCAGTAGATATTCAGAAAAGAATTTTCTAGAACTTTTTTTTTTTCATATTATCCCAAATTTTGTTTCTCTATTTTTCCTTCGAAAATAGAGGCATTTTCAATCGGTGCACTTAAATTCTATTTCGCCTTTGGTCCAAAAAGAAAGCTTGAATTCGACAAGTTTTGCATTACCTTTCTGTGAGCAGAAATAATGTAGTTTGAAGGAGAATGAGAAATATAACAAATATCATTCCCATAACGTTTCTAAAATTTCCAGAAAATTTAAAATCATACGAATGAGAAATATATCAAATATTCTCCCATATTACTGCTAAAATTTCAAGAAAATTCGAAATCATTTAAATATTTTTTTTTTATTTCCAAGTACTAAGAATAACTTTGACTGCAATGGATGAAAAGATTTAAATGTAAGATAATAACTCAATTCATAAATAATTAATCAACTGATTCTATGAGCTCTCTTAAAAAAGTAATATTTATTTCAGAAAAGCCGCATTTACATGAAAAGTACTTAAATTTAGAAGAATTCTGTGAAACATATGTGAACCAGATATAGAGTTTAAACATTTAAATATCTTAGTACTAACTTTATATTGGCTTATTTTATAAAAGATATGCTACTTCTTAAAAAATATATAGAAAAGGAAATTTTCTCTTCTAATTTTTAAAGTTACTAGAAGATGTGCCTACTTAGATGAGCTGTTATCGTGTTAACCATATTTTAAACTTGATTTAATTTCTCGTCGCTTTTATTCGCTCCTCATCATGTAATTAACTCTCTTGCTAACCTTTTTTGCTTACCGTGGGACCTTCCCAGTAGGTTAGGTTCAAGAAACACTCAAACCAAAATTTTTCTCTAAAATAGGAGTGAAATAAATAGTAATAATCCACAGACAGAAAAAAAATGCAATGCCCAAAATAATTTTTTTATGGTTGAAAAAAGGTATTAGAAAAACAAACTGATCAGAGACAGGAGAATATAATGAATCAGCATAAATATAAAATCCTAAAAACTGCAGATTTCAGCTGCCTGATCTTTACTAAAATGCAATATTAAAAAATGTAAATAAAATGTAGCGTTTACAATCCCATAACTAATTTTCCGTTTATGAATAAAAATAAACTATGAGATTGTAAGCTTTATGAGAGCATAAATAAATTAATTTGCTTAGGCATAAATAATAAATTAATTTGCTTGCGATTTAGGCATCAAAATTATAAGATAATAACGTGCGAGCCAAAAAAAGTTCATAAAATTTTATTGCTTAAATACAAAGTGAAATTCTTGACTAAAAAAGCATTTTAATAGCTTTGGCATATTCGATTTTTTTAGGATTTAACTTGTAATGTATATAATGTGCACGCGAGAAATATTGTTGAATTTCATAATTGCGTTCTAAATTAATGCCAAATGATTACCAATTATCTGAATTTTTTAAAGCTAAAATAGAAATTTGGGATTTGCGCATAATATAATAACGCAGACCTAATGGGCGGAGTTTTTTTACCTTCGCCCTCGTTACAGATTTTACTGAGCAATTATATTATAAATGAATATATGGCCACAATTTCTTCAAAAATTTTTACTTTCACCACTCTGACATTTGTTTATGCAGATTTTCCATACATAGGTCATTTTGGTCCATTCGCTGTCGGGCCTTGAAAGAAAATTCCTCATCACAACCAAAAAGTTTAATGATTTATATGTGATTTAAATTGTCTAGGAAATTTATATAATTACAGAGATTATATTAATTTTATATTCAAAATAATCAAAATAAAATATTTTATAATCAAAATAAAACTCTTTTTATAATGAAATACGTGGCATTTATTTGCAAATTTCTTTTCGAAACACTTGCAACATATTCGGCGTCTAACTTTTTCCCAGTTTATTAGGGAAATTTGTTCTATATCGAACAGAACATAGACTTTTAATTTTGGCGAAATGATATATGTACAAATATTTTTTTCCTTTGTTTCATCGTACAGAGTAAGAAGGTTGAAACAATTCAAATTAATTTTTATTTTTTTAATTATTTTTCTAAAAAATACTTAATGATTTTAACTTTACATCATTCTAAAATATATAAACGTTCATTTAAAGCCTCAAAATTTAATTCATTAAAATCATAAATTTGCAAAGCTTGAGGAAGAATTTTCAATATTTTAATGATGCATTAAAACCTTAAAATATGTTCAACTATTTAAAAACCTTTTTCTTATATTGAAAGAATTTATCATTAAATAATTTTAAAATTAGATTATAAGAAAAGAGAAATAGAAATTCATTTTATTTGATATTTTTGATTAGAAAATGGTTAAAAACTAAATTGGGGCTATTTCGTACTTTTCGAACTTTTATTTCATGACGAGAGATCTAACACTTATCAGGACCACATACATGACAAAATTTCGGTATAATATGGTCACGAACCTGCAATCTTTTCACACCAAAATCCAAATGTTACTACCGTGTAATCCAATTTAAGATTCTCATCTCTCTTGTACAATTAATTCTCAATTCTATCCCCCTAGATTTTTATAAACAATGCATAGCTTTTTTAAATCCTTTCATTTGAGTTTCACTTGACGTATCTTTTATATGTTCAAAATAGGACATTCGTATCAGAATTGTATCCTGTGAAATAATTTAAATCGTTCCATGCATTATACTAAAGCGTACAAAAAAGTATTTTTAATTATTTTAGAACGTTGAATTATGTTATTTATGTTTCGAAATGTATCATGTTTTACACTCCAATTTTAAGAGAAAACTTATTAACTTTTAAGCAAACAGATTTGTATATTTATATTTTAGTTTAAATATAAGAGAAATAATTTATTAAATATTCCACGTTATGTCTCTTATCTCATTATTTTTCTAACGTGCTATTGACTTAGTTTTCAAATATAAAACTCCTTTGAGAATACAGCAACGCGAAAGTGTTTTAAAACTATAACTATTTAGAGAACAAACTTTAAATAGCTTGATTTACGCTGATCTAAGTAGAAATAATGCAAACAGTTCTAGAACTTTTACCCTTTCTTTCCGGCGTAATTAACAATTCTGAATAAAAATGCGAAGATAAAATATATTTACATTGCTAATAGGGTATGTTGTACGCACAAACTATAGATAAAATTCCGATGTTATGTATGGAGAAAAATTTTTAATTCAAACTCTCTTAAGTCAAAAAATATATAATTAATCTTCTGTCAATGTTTTAATGATAAAAATTTCATTTTGAAAATCATATTGTACTGATGTATACAATAGTTCATTCAGATAATGAACTATTTTCTACGCTTAAGTATGATAATTCAAGTGATGCCCAGGCTGAAAATGAATCAATTCAAACGATATTGCAGTCACAAGACAAGCTAATCAAAACATTTCATGTAACTGTAAATAGTCATTTCACAAGCAACACCAGATGGCTCATTTTTCACATCTGGTATAAACAAAAATTCTCATGTTATTGCCAGATGAGAAAAATAATTAGGAATATTTGTTATTGATTGTGAGAAGCTCATTTTTTTTTCTCTGTATAATTTGCTGTTTGTTAAACAACGAAATGTTGTGCAACTCAATTGCAGCGTTAAGTAATTTTTTTTAATCTTCAAGATAAACACTAGATTTCAAAGTTAAATTTATCGTAGAGCATTATGTAGCATGAATTGATTCCATTGTATAGATTTGTAATTCTTATACTAAGAAAATAATGCGAAATAAACACATATTGAATATATCGAAATAGGTGCAATCTAGTTAAAGCATGGATTACGTCTATTCCTTCACAAAAATGAAGAAAAGGCAGGGAATGAAATATCATGGTTATTAATAAAGCGTTTTTATAATGGATTTTTTTAATTTCATTTCGCATTTTACAATGCCTTTTATATTTTCTCAATTGTTCTACATTTTTTTATTTTTTTTTGTCTTGTTTCTCATCTTTATGAAAAAAAGATATTGGTTTTCATTTCTTCTTTACTTTCATATGAATCCATGAATGAATATAAATTGATTGCATATCATGCCTTATTTGGTTTCTTTCTTATCCGAGCAAATCTTTTCGTTATCAATTGTACATATAACAAAAAAGATTTCATTATATTTGTTTCTTTTTTTTTTAATTTTCCATCCTTTCACCGACCTCATTCTCTAAATTTTGTTTTATTTCTATTTATTCTTCCTTTTATTTTACTTTTATTATGCGTTATATATTTCGAAATCTTTATTCCATTGAATAAAGTTTTAACATTTCTCTCTGGCATTTTTAACTCCATTTAGAACCAAATGAAACATTAATCCTCTAATAAAAACCATTGAAGCAAAATTTAAAATACTAAAATCGTAAAAGGACATTCTTCAATGAAAGTTAATAAAAAAAACTTTTTCGAGTCATTATACTCTGTTTTCATTAATAATATAAATATTTAAAAGAAAAAGATCCATTCAGTATCAATATTTGTTTAATTCTTTGTATTAAATTTTATTTCAATGAAAATATAAAGGACAGCAAATAAATAAATAAATTTTTAATGTTTAGTTTTTGATACCCTAGCAAATAAAATTCGAACAATTTTCAAACTTATTTGTTCAAAACTTTTAATGTTTAAGAAACAAAATAAATTATAGTTGAATTGATATTTTTAGTGTTTAATTTTTGATATCTTAACGAATAAAATTCTAACAATTTTCAAATTTATTTATTCAAAATTTTTAACATTTAAAGAACAAAATAAATTATATTTGCTAGAAATAATTTGATAATTTTTCTATAACTTTATTTTCAACAATACTGGTTGTCTTAGTAATTAATGGAAGTAAGTGATTCCTATATTTTGATGAATATCGTTCATTTCTTACAAAGGTTTTATTAAATTAGTTGAATTCAAACAATATTAAAAGAATGAATCTTAAAATATTAGAGTAACAAAATGTATTGCAATATAAAGTTCAAGAATTATTCGATTAAACATTAAAGGTTATATTAAAAGGTATACAAGGTAAAAATTAAGGGGTGAAATATTTTTTAGATTTATATCAATACTCAAATAAAAAAAAATCAGAATATTTTAAAATAGAATAGAATTATCAAAACTAATTATCATTTTTTTTTATTTTCTCTCTTTTATTTGTATAAATATAACAATAAGATAAATTTATTGTAATATTTTATACACCATTAAATCTATAGTATTTAAAAATTAATAATTCGACATTAAACCAGTTGCTAGGAAATTTGCTGATATCTATTATTCTCCAGAAATTACCTATTATTCCTCCAATTATATTGTAAACAATTCGAAAGTTATACAGAAACAATATTACGCTTTTCTGAGAAGATTTAAATTTTCTTCTAATTTTATTGCTTTCTAATTCCTTGAAAATATCAGAGCGAAATAGCTCAGAACTGTAAACTGTAATAAAAAATAAATTAACGAAGAATTTCATTGATCAGCATGTTTAATGGGATTTGAAATTGAGGATCGGAGCATTAGAGAAAAATGAGTTCATAGAATGATGTACAAGAATAGGATATGAAAATATTTCATTGTAATTTTTTGAAAAATGTCTTCAATCTAACAATTTATTTTACATTAAATCTAACAATTTATTTTACATT
>JAPMOR010013100.1:373226-399529 GCA_026543865.1 Argiope aurantia
CTAACAATTTATTTTACATTAAATCTAACAATTTATTTTACATTAAAAAACTATTTTAAATATTTGTATATTTTCTCCATTATTTACACCAAAGCATTTGTATGTACATTATATGATCAAAAGTATTCGAGCACTTTCGAGTTTGCATGATCTTATGAATTTCTCCAGGGAGGATGGATGAGCTACACTTGAATTTTTAGGGTTCTTATTTTCCCGCATTAGCATAAAGCGCCTACGAAAACGGGATAAAATTATCTACAGAGAGATTAGACATTCCACAGATTAATAATATGAGGGAAGTAAAATTCTCATAAAAAATGTGGTATAACAATTGTACCAATTTATATACAGTGGAAAAAAATCACTTGGCACAGCATTTGTACCGTCCATAAGGAAAAAGTTAATCAGAAAGAATTCGACCAAGGATCAAAGACAGATATATGAAAACACATTTCAAATTTTACTTTTGTTAAAAATTGATTGACAAAAAAAAATGCCACTAAATGCATTTATTCGTTTATGAAAAAATATATCAGAAATACTGTAAAATAAAATGGGTCCAAACTTGCATTAATCAAAATTATTTGAAATAAAAAAAGTGTTGCTTACATATAACTTTATTCCAAAGCTCAAAATAAGAAAAAAGTGTTTAAAAAAATATTGCTTCTTCAAAATTAGAAGACTCCGTGTTCTATCCGATGCGGAAGAAAATTTTATTAGGTTAAAGCATGCACATAGACAACCACAATTAGGAACCCCCACCCTGCTTTAGCATCAGAAATCAGATTTGTCACAACAAATGACATCGGGCATTGTGATCGACGCTCAGTAGTTACTACTCATTAATAACAGCACTTGAGCTGACCCATCAAGGAAAAACCCAGAAGGTTCTTAACCCCATATCTGAAGCATAACCCTCGGTATGAAACACACATAGAAAAACTAGGTTTAAATTTTACAAAGTTTATAACAAAACTTCTTTAACTATTTCTCTTTGCGATTTCATTTGGGCAATATTAGCTATGAAAGAAAAAAACCATGAGAAACAAAGCTTTTTTGGACAATTTAAATAGACACATAAGTAGAATTATGAAAAATTAATGAATAGTAAGACAGTAAAAGGAAAAAAATTATTTGACTATGTTAGTTTTTGAAACTAAACTTCAGCATATCAAGATAGGATTGGGTTTTTTTTCTTTAATTTTGCAGCCTACTATCGCAGAAATACTCACTACTACAATCCCAAAATATAAGTAAATAGCTATACTTGGAATCAAAATCTACAATTTAAAAAAAAATCCTAAATTTATACTAATATATGTAAATTTTTCATTGTTACTCGAATAATCTTCTGAATATTCCGAATTTTAATAACAATTACTTGTCCTTTCGAAACAAATACAAAACTATAATAAATTTAAAGCTAAGAAGAATAAGATGACCAATTATTCCTTGGGTTTAGAATTCTCAATTAACAATTTAACTATTTTCTGGCAGAAAACCGCATACAGTTTTGAATTTGACCCTTTCATGACATTCCCCATACAAAGATCTGATAAAATTAAATGAAAATTATTACACTGCCTTTAGGAAATAAATTTTCCGCATTTATTCAAACAATATTCTAAAAAAAATCTGACCTCAAGACATTACCTGGGTCATTTAAGAACAAATAAAACTAAAATAACTTCAGTTCGAAGCGGAATAATATTTCAAAAATCGCTTATATATTGAATGCACGTTAAACAGTTTAGTTCTTTTATTTAGTAAAATTCAACCTTTTTTAAAAATATTATATTCTCTAAACGGCGATTTATTGAAAGGAAATAAAAATTAATTCAATGTTTTGAAAAATTAAATATTCTTTAACGCGAAAAAAAACTTTTTAAAGAAATTTTAGGGAGAATTCGAACTTTTTTTAGTCTTTAAAATGTGCATATTCTGCATTCGTTACTCGAAAAGCTTTCTTTTTTACTTAAATGAGCGGGAAGCGTTTCCCTAACGAACCTCTTCCGCTTACTTGAAATTCTTATAAAGGGGCACTACCAAGACTCTTCCTTTTTTTTTATTTTGTATCTTGTTCAAAAAAATGTACAAGAGCATCTGTCTTCAGAGACTTAGCGTTTTGAGACTCTTTAATAAAGCAAAATATAATATCTTTTCCTCTGTTTTTTTTCAAAAAAAATTGTTGTTAGAGGACGATTTTTTTCTTGTAATTCTCTTGTGATATTTTCAACTTTTTGAAGCATCAGATCTCTTTTTATTAAACATACATTTTAAATATTATGTGCTTTCAGTTTACCTGAACCAGAACCAACTGAAACGAACGACTCACATTCAAGCAAGCTCAGCTCAGCTTTCATATCTTTTATGAACAATCTACCTAGATATTTTATTTTTAATTATAAAAGGTAAACAAGCATATTATTGATATAAAAACTAAGATTAAGTTTTGTTTTTGTATTCTGCCTTTGTCGTCCTTCTTTTTAAGTGTTCCCATTACTTATATCTAACTGACCTTTTCTATTGTTTAATAATTTTAGCCATTTATCTAATAGTAACTGCAATTTATTGTAATAATTCAGTCTAGAATTTTAAGTATCTGGATTCTAAACTTATTTGAACTCTGAAATAAGACTCTTTTACTACAAATATTTCCCTTTTATTATTATTGTGTATTATCTCGAAAATGTACCAACAAAATTAATATTTTGTGCATAGCACAATATGAAAATCAGTACTCAATCTTTTCTTTGAAAATAGACCAAAATTTTATTACATTGGTAGATTTTTATTAATCATGGGGTTTTCAATTATTTGAAATTTAAAATTTTCATCGATTGAATCCCAATTCCAAAATTATTTAGCTTAATTAGCGAATAAAAGGAGACTTACTTTTCTATACTGGGTGTAGATTTTCAGAAAAATCAGAAACATTACTTTTATATTTATATATAAAAAAAAGCTAGAGCTAGAGCTGTGTTCGAAATGACAAATAAAAAAAAATCTATTCTAGCACTTTGCCTTAACCGCTAGATCAAAATTTTGCCTTCTTGCTCGACGTAAAACTTACGAAATTATATAAATAAATTTATTGAATTCACAAATCAAAAACATTTAGGTCACAGAAACGATGAAATTTATGTTAATATCCAAGTATTCACAAAGCTTTTTTTTCTTAGAGACATAGACATGCACATTCCTTTCTCACACAGCTCTGAATGAATTGTCTGCAGCTCAGATGGCGCTGTACTTCCCATAACAGATGGCGCTGTTTTTAATACGCATGCGCATGTGATGCAATAGGACTCACCGACAACCTCTTAATTCCTAATCTTCAAACTTTTTCATTGCATTCCTGAAAATTCAAAAGAATCATTAAAAGTTTGCAAATTCGGTTTTCTCGTAATTCTTTTAAGATATGTTACTGGAAATGAATAGTGTCTGGTTTGTTAATTAATTAAGTTCAATATAATCTTATCATATAGCATATGAAGATGTTATTCTATTCAATTCCTTTATAACAAGGCTTCTTAAACTTATTTAATTCGAGATATCATGCCTTAGGAAAAATATGATAGCGACTTCATTTTTATACGGATTTTTTATCCCGATTTTCTGAAAGTGTAAAGATATAAAATCAGTAAATGTTCTTTAATTGATGTTAAATAAAAAAGAGTTATATAAGAAAGAGTAAGAGATGATATTTGAAATGTAATATACTAGAAAGAATCGGACTAAGTAACTTACTTGATTGTTTTTTCGACACCAAAAATATTTTTAACGACCTACCAGCGCTTACATACAGTTTACGAAGCCTTGTTTTATAATTATGTAAACAGTTTTTAATGGAAATATGAAGCATTGTGAAGAATAGTGTTATTTGATATCTTAACTTTTTCCTTATTGTGTACATTTGTACGTCCTCAATTTATTGATTTTTAAGTAAACTTATTTTTTCTATTTGCAAACTTGCTTTGTATAAATTTTACAATTATTTCTAACTGCCTCTAACTCTTCTCCAACTTTCAAACTTCATCTCTTTATTATTTATTTTACAAAATAATTTATTCATCTTGTAAAACTCAGTGATTTTAATCTTTTCCTTTGAAATTTATTTCAATCTTTTAATGAGATAAAGTTATAAGCAAAGAATTTTTAATCAAAACTAACCTGAGTGTGTTTAAAAGTTTTCATATATCAATAACAAATAATACTTCTAAATTAATCTATGACAACCAACTATCCTGCCAGCCAATATTAAGAGAAAAAACATCGAGACATTTCATTTTTAAATCTGCGAAGAGGTTTCTTTTGATTATAGAATTATGTTATCATTGGTCAACTTTCAACCTACATTTGATTGACTGGCTTATAACACAATTAAAATTTTATTTTTCAAACAATTAAATATGTTGCATTTATTTGTCAAACACAGTTTTTCCATGTAACAACATACTTAAAAATATATAACAAATTCAGTCTGATAAAATTAACAATATATTTTTAACGAATCATTGTAAAATAAATATCTATTTGTCAACTATAAGACATGTTTCAAGAAAACATTTTAGATGAGTAAAGAACTTAATATATTTTCATGTGCTGTATAATTTTTACTGTTTTAATCAAAAGTAGAATAAAGTTGTATAATTGGAGAAAGGAATGTAAGAAGAACAGAAAAAATTAATCTTGGGCATATTTTTGATTAAAGTTATTAATGAGCTTCAGTAATTGTTCAGGAATTAATATTGCTTTTTTTATTTCACTTCTTGTCAGATATGTAGTATGTAAATAATTGCATTAATAAATGGTTCCGATTTAATTATCATTGGATGTGCAGTGTAGGGTTAAACTGACAAAAAATGTTTTCTGCATAGTTTAAATCCATATTTGTTTACGTTCTTTAAGTTCATTTTGGACAGACAAATATATTAAATTATTTGAAAATATTTTTTTTATTTAGTTCCTTTTTATTGACCGACTTGAAATTCTGCTTCGTTTTTTTCCACAAGTAAATTTATGTTTCACAATTTAACATCAAAAAGATACTTTTAATTTCATTTTAATACTATGAAACCAGTGTATGGAAAATGGAAAGGTTGAAAAATATCAATATTAATGATAAGCTATTAATGCTTATCATTAAAATATTAATGATGAGCACTAATAGCCATTTCCTTCAAGTTCTCACTTGTACAGTACTGAAATTATTTTTTATTGAAGCAATGCGTAGTAATATGCCAATAATTCAAGTCAAAAGGTGGAATCATGGGAAAATACAATGAATGGGAATTTTAGAACATATTTATGGTTCAAAATAGGAAATTATAATTTTCAAAGTTCAAGTTCCAGTGCGGGTTAAGTTGATTAATTATTCAAATTGCACAACTTTCAAAAATCTAAGGTTATGCTGGTATGTAAATAATGAAAATGTTAATCTTTCTTTTTATCGCTAATTTCTATCATCGCTAATTAGGTCATTCATTTATTATATTTTAAACGAAAATTGCCTTTTCATTTGAAAGGATTGATCCCGTACTCATTTAAACGATCAATGTATAATTTATGAATATGGATTCCTAAACTTTTTTTCAAAAACACTTAAATGCCAATAAATTAAATAAATCTACTAAGAAATAGATTTTATCCATAGTTAGAGTACAGCAAAGTATATAGATGACAGGTTCGTAAAAGTATCAGTTGTCGCACGAATTGTTTTTTGAGGCAACTGACAATATTCGTCGTATAATGAAGGATTAGGACGGATGGCTTTCATAGAGGGCTGTGTAATATCCCAAAGGTACTCATTAAAATTTATGTTGCAGATTATACATCTTTTGCTAAAGAAAGCAATTAATTACAGTATTTATACGAAATTTGAAAGGAGAAACTGCCCTTTTTTCAGCATTCCGTTTCTATCGAGATTCAGAGAAGACATAAAATAATGCTGAGAGTAATCCAACAAATGCCTGTTGAGAACGTAAAAAGCATGTAACAAAAGTTATAATGATCCCCAAGAGCAGACATCCCCACCCGTTAATGAGGAGCCATTATTTGAGCAACCGCAATCTCGCATGCAAAATCATTGCTTATGGATTGATGGTATCACATCTAAATTTCCCATTAGTGGAGGTGTAATCTACGTAGATATTTATCACTTCATGGTATTCATTATAGTCCATTTGATTCACTGTATGCGAGGTGGTTGCTAAGAGTGAAATGTTCTTGTGAGTCTGCACTATATATAATGAAGCTCGAACTTCACAGTCTATCTACTGATTGCTTTATTTTGATTACCATTGAGCTAAAGAGTAATTTGAGCTTGTTTGAATCTCAGATCTTCGGATAACTCAATCCTTATGTTCTGCGCACTATCAATTTTAAACTTCTCACATGTTCAAACAATTTTAGATCTTGGAAGCTCAAATACTCTTTAATTGTCTTGGTTTGGGACTGCCTAAATAACTCTGCCAATGGTGGAAATTCACTAGTCTGGGGTAGAAGAAGCACACTTCCATCCATGCATCAACTACAGGAACAACAAGATATGCATTGCAATGAGATACAAGATGTATGAAATTAGCTTAGTATTGCCTGTTCTTAATTCAAATGTTATTGAGGTTAAGATGATATTCTTAAGCAAAGCATGTTTTGTTTACATTTTTCCTTTGGTTGAACGAATGTTCCTGTATTTAAACTAAAAGAGCTAATATTAAAATACAATCACTAATGGCAGATGGATTGAAAATCGAAATATTCTAAATTCTTTAAATTATTAAAATTATTATTCCATTAAAAAAATTAATTAATATGATAAAAGCCTTAACTACCGATAAAGTCAAAAATTTATTTCAAATTGAAATTACTGAAATGCATTTGAAACCTTATCTTTTATAATGAAATGATTAATTTAAAATTCAGCAGCTTATATCAATATTAGCATCTGCTATACTGATAAATTAATTTCATCTATTTTGACATAAAAATATCATAAGCATCAACTTTTCTTGCTTTGAACGGGGTGTAAATAAAGTAAGAAAATAAAAATGGACATGTATGCCGAATAATTAAACGTTTCTTGAACGCTGAAAATTTTAATTCATAAATATAGCTGAGATAAGCTCAGTTTTATTTCTTTTCTTTTCCCTTATTAAACAGAGTTGTTTGAGTGAAGGCAATTAAACGTTTTATGTTCTTTTAATGGGATCAGGAGGAAATCTTGAAACTGTCTCGCAATGAATCGATAATAATGGCCCCCTTTTTTTCTTCTCAATATTTTTATTCTCGGTATAAATTATTATTCATGCTAAATACTCTCATTTGCGTGTTTTGGAATTTTATGTATGAAATTAGTTTAATTACAAAGCAAAAAAAGATTTCAGATATCGTTTTCTTTTTCAACTGCATGCATTTAGCCGATCGGACATTAAATCGACGTGTCTCTTATAGTTTATGATACTTGCTTGAATCCCTTTATTTATGCATATTTCATGTATTTTAGAATTAGATATAAAGCATATTATAATTACCTACCTAAAAGTTTTAATGTTAATAATTTAATTCCATTATTATAGTCATTGTCCCATAATTATTCTTTGGATCACTCCTGAATTATATATTTCAAAGGAAGAATTGGATGCAATTTCGATTTTAAAGCAAAATTCAATAAAATTGTTGTGCCTGGATTATCCAAATATTTGACAGCAAATTTTAGAAACTTTCGAAAATTTGTATTATGTTTTCCTAATTTTATAGAAAGAGACATTTATTTCAAAATAATTGAAGGTAAAAAGATTATAATTTATTTTGTTTACATTCACTTAACCAACAGGATAATATGCTGACATACCTTTAAGAAATTCGTGACACTCAGTTGACTAGTGCGATTGTTTATATCATGACTTCTACCATTAGATTTAATAAATTTTATGATTATAATTACACAAAATTTTAATAGCAATTGTTAAATTCAAAATAATAATGATACACGTAAAATGTATTATAATTATTCCCTTTTTCAGTGCACCACACGTAATTGGGCATATTCAATCCAATATCGATTTCAAGACTAAATATAGAGAAGTCTGGTTGCCTGAAATTTAAGAATATTTGTCAACTAATTCTGGCAGCATTTGAAGTCCACCAATTGCAACATTCAATTAATAATTATATTTTAAAATAAATTAATATAATAATTCAATAACATTTGAACTAATTAAAGTATTAAAAAGAATTTTTGGATTTTATTTATTTATGTACGTATGTATCATTTAAAGGGCATGTCGCTAAATGTCATAGATCTCAGTTTTATAGAATATCTACAAAACCATTTTGGAATTTAGCTCCATATGCAGCATAAATACTCAAAGAGAATACATGTTTCGGTTTCCCTTTTTTTCATTTCTTCTCTTTACTCCGATCTATTGCTATGAAAAAATGTTGTGAAAAAAAATTTATTTATTCGAACCTTTATTCATTTCCTCTAATATAAAAATTCACATTCTCTTCCTATTGAAAAAAGTCGTGCCATTTTTTTTCATCACATCATTTGTACTATAAATACGATACTCAGATAAAGAGCAAAACAGATTTTTCCCAAAAGCAAACATTTAGGAAAAAACCACTGGCGAATAAATTGATGAGGTTGGAATCTCAGAGGTTCAAAGAAATGTTGCAAAAATTGATTTTTCCAATACAAGGTTTAAAATTATAGCTATAATATAGTAAATTGTCATATTAGATCAAAACTTTCTTAACAAGCAAACTTAATTAAGTTCATAATAATTTAATTAGTTCATAATTATTTAGCTGATCAGTCAATCCGAAATAAGAAACAAGACTCATTGTCCCATCTCACAGTTCTTTGAAATACAAGGTATCGTTAATTTATAGTAGCGGATGAAGCCTCAGTAATATCCCTAAGTCAAAATTTCAACGCCTAATTTTAATCACCGTATAAAGTTTTAATTAAGCGACACAGGTTTTTCAACCTAAAGAAGTGGTAAAGAAATTGATTTATACTCTTGCCCTGGTAGGATTCTTTTATTAAATGCGAAATATTTTATATCTATCAACCGACATCTAAAAGCTTGGAATGCTGCTTACAGAAAAATTTTAAATGCTTTCTGAAAGTATAACTTGGTATCAAAACAATTTTTTTTAATTATCTGAAAATTCTAAGATATAGAAGCATTTGAGGCACATCCATAATGGCCGCAGAGATGCAACAGTTCATGTATGTATGTAAAAGTTTTAATTATTTCTTTATTCGTAATATTTATCAATACTTCATACCTGATCATTCATTATCTTTTGCAAAAACTTATTAAATTACTTTTGTAACATCCTGTAAATGGAATTAAAGTTTAAAAACCTATTGCCCGCTCCCAAAAACATTTCTAAAAAGGGGAAATGAAAAAAACGGGGTGCTTAAGACACTATACATGTTAGTTTGATTTGGTACTGAAAGATTGCTTAATGTTTATGGTAAAATATGGCTTAAACAAAGGTAAAATTGGGTTGTTAAAGCTACAAATATCACAGAACTTCATTAATTATTGAGAAAACACAACTTTTGCATTATTTTTTCTTGTTATTTTTTTCCTCCTCTCTTCTCCTACATAAATTCTATTTCTTTTTATCATTTCATTTTAATATTTGATTTCCATTTAAATAAAAATACTTCATTTGGCTTGTCATAAAAATATTTTTCTTCATTTCTCTTGTTATCAGTCAACTATTCTAATAAAAAAAAATTGTTTTCGTAATAGGGGAAATTTAACCTATTTTGAAATACTTTTTTTTACCGGTTACTTTGGCATTTATTGGGAATGATTTACATATACGCATAAGTATAAGCAAAATAACTTTGTCAATGCGTATGTTTAAATAAAAATCTTTTAAATACAACTGTCAGTAACAGCGCTAAAAAATATTGTTATGATTTATAACAAAAAATATTGTTGTTATGCTAAATATTATTATATTTTAGAAAAATTCTCACCATGCGTTGATTGCAAGAATTTTTACTAAACAAAAATTTTTAGTAACTTTTCGGGGTGAAGATACTCTTTAGCTCTTCAGAAATATGTTTTTCAGCTGAGCTGATGAATGACAATTGTGTATATTTCAGAAAGATTCAACAATAGATTCCAGATAGTGTTAAAAAAATTTACGGCATTATTATTTCGCAAATGGCTACTTTTTACAAGATTAAGATGGAAAAAAAAATATGCCCATTTGTAAAGAAGCGTTTTCTGGTTTCGTCCTCTTTGCTATAAGCATTGCAAGAAGAGATATATCTTTACTACAGAAACTCTCATAGGTAACTACCAACATTTGTTTCAGCGGGAAATGAAACAAGGAAATTCTCCGAACAGCTTCTTTAACTGCCTAGTTAGCCATTTCCACAGTGCCTTTATGTCCACCCATTTTGTAAAGAAATGGCTGTTGGATGAGCATTACTGTCAATAAGCTAAGATGGGACTCTCCAAGGTAGCTGCCAAGTTTTGACCAAGTTAACTGGACAAAAAAAAATCAAGAACCTCCTCAATCAAGCACAGGAACCTCTCCCATTTTGTATCCTTATCTAACAAATAGCGGGTTTGATACATCGGAAATTTCACCATATAAATGGTTTTGTTTCTCTCTAAATTTGTTATCGTCAGTCGGACACCCTCACAAGGGAGTATTAAGCCGGTCATTCACGATTAATTCATTCAAAGGCAGCGAAGTGGTGAGCTCATACCATTTTCATCCATCAGTTTTGGTCATTCTCGATCACTCCACTCCAAACTCACGAATTTCCATCACGCCTACTTGCATCTCAACAATTTTGGCGTGAAAGAAATTAGCATGGATAAAATATCAACCTTCTAGTCTATTCCATGCCAATTCTGACTATTTTCCGCATTTACAATAAACTTTGGAATGTAACCGCTCCATTGACGTGGCGTGAAGTGATCGTGAATGACTGGCTTTATAGAAATTTTCTTTTAAATACCATCTTCGTCATGTTAGATAGAGTTTCAAATTAATAAGTTTGTCCTTAACCCTTTCTATGCGACTTTAAAGCTTATGAAAAATGGCTCTTTTTATAAAATCCCATGTAAAAGTAGGATTTATTAAGGGAAGGAAGTCTGATCTCCTGGACGTATATGCCCATTAGAGCCAAAAGGGTTAATGTCCTTGGTATGTCACCCAAATGTGTCTTTAATCAAACGAATTATTTCAATAAATAAATATCCTACTAAGGTGTGTTTCAATTTTTTAGGGACACCAGTAAAAATGAAAATAAAAGCGTAAATAATAAATATTTGACATTTATTTCTGAAACAAGTTAGATAAATAACAAAAATAAATATCGTAAGATAATTTAGATTAAACAAATAAATTTCAACTTTGAAATAACTAAACAAAAGAGTAGCAAAAATTTTGTGTTTCAAATTTTTAGGGACAGTGGAATTAAAAGCTTCAAAACTTCAAATTAAACTTTTTTACCGTTCAATATTAGCACCATTTATTCTGATAACATCATATATTCTGTTTGGCATGGAATATATTAGGTTCTGAAGAAGTGTTGGTTCCAGAGAGTACCAAGCATCCATTATTGCTTGTTGAAGTTGCATTTTCGAATGAAATTGGCGCCCTCCCTCATAAACTGTTCTTGCCAAAAGACTCCATAGATTTTCAATGGGGTTTAGATAGGGGCTTCTAGATGGCTAATCCATAACTTTCACATTGTTATGACTAACCCACTTTTTTGTTGATTTTGAGCTGTGGATAGATGCCTTATCCTATTGAAAAGTCCAATTTGGACCACATATTTCAGGTCCTGCATTAAGTAAATGTGTTTGTGACATTTCTTGCTATCGATCAGAATCCATTCTTTCAATCACAAATGCCAGTTCGCATGTACCATTGAAGCTAAATGCTCCCCAAATCATAACAGATCCACCGCCCATTTGCCTTTTGGAGAAAATCTCTGGTTCTTTTCTTAGAGCATGCCAGTAATATCTACAACCTTTTGGCCCATCTAGATTAAACTTCTTCTCGCCACTGAACATGACTTCTATCCACTCATCTTTGAAATGCATGTATTTCCTTACCCAGGAAAAACGTTGTAATTTGTGTTGTTTGGCAAGTGGTGGTTTGCAAGCCTTTTTCGCCTATTTCATGTTTTTATTGCTCTTGATTGACCTCCAAACAGTAGTGTAAGAACATCCCAGTTTCAATTCTTTTGTTACTTTTCGTACTGATGATTTTCCATTTACGCATTTCTGAATAATCTCCTGTAGGTACGTGAATCGAACTTTGGCTTAGGTCCTCTCTTTTGAATGGCAGTTGATTTCCCATTTAACTGCTTCAAATAATTTTTTATAGCACACTTTGAACGTTTTATGAGGGCTGCAATAATTCTCAAAGACTTTTTTTCGTTGTAATAAGCTTTTATTTGTCCTTTTTCAAGATCTGATAACCATTTACCTTTTAGCCATATTTCTTCGGCAAAAAATTAAGTACTAACGTGGACGTTTTCAATATAAGGATTTTAAGTTATTAAAACCACTGGTAGTAAATGAAAATGAGCAATAATAAAGATTTAACTTGAATTTATATACCATCTCATCTAGCTGTCCCTAAAAATTTGAAACACAAATTTGGCATTTTTTTCTACTTTCTTCTTTTATTAGCATTGATACTTATTTAATTATTTAAGATTTTTTTATTATATTTAATTTTTCATGTTTTTCAAAGAAGTCTTTACAGATATTAGGTAAAAATTATTCCGATTTTATGTTTTTATATGGTGTCCCTAAAAATTTGAAACACACCTTAAGAATTTAAAGATATATTGATCCTTCAGTCGGTCTTCTGTCAATCTTTTAAGAATTACCTCTGACTTTTGTTTTGGAAAATCCAATTAAGATGTGTGAGTGATAATTGTTATTACTTATCAGAAATAATTTTCTTCATAGAATAGGCAAAAAATTTATTTCCGAAAATTTACTAAATGGGAAAAAAAATATTCAAGTTTATTACATATTTTTTTATTATTATTATTTATATAAACATATATAGTAAAATTAATTTCTAGGAAGATAATGCAATTTTTTAAAAAAAGTACCTTTATTATTTGTCTTTTTGGACTGAAATATTACTTGAGAAAAGGAAATACCTGATATAAAAAGAAACGGAAATTCTGAAAACTGAATAGAGAAATAGGAAATTCTGGGAAGATTATAAAAAATAATTATCAGCTTGTATTTTAAATTAAAATTAAGTAACTACAAAACGTAAAACGATAAATCTAATTTCCTTATTTTCTCCTAAAGCTTTTCTGCATTAAATAAAAAATATAATTAATCTGTTATTGTACTAATTAATTAGTGATTGATAGAAAGGGAATTTTAAGAATGCAAAAATAAAAATAATGCAAGTAAGCATCCTGTGCCGTGAATGTTAATTTTATTATTCTTTTTTTGATAAGTATATTCAAGAAATCGAAAATATTTTTTGCATGAAAACGGAAAAAAAAAACAACTTTTTTGTTAATTTACAGATACCAATAACTGGAATTTTCTTATTATTTTTCATGGGGATATTTAATTCTAAACCTTTAATATTTTTCCTTGTCCTTTTTTTTTAAAAAAAAAGAAAACCTTTTAAAATCCTTAGTTCTTTCTTTACTAACGAATTTTTTCAATAATTCTAATCAGAAATTTACTTCTCCTTAAACAATACCTTATAAATGTAAATGCCAAACTGTATAAAAATATTTCGTTTCCCTAAAAGGTTTTTTTTTAATTTAAATTATTTTCTGGAAAATACAGTGAAATATGATATAAAGTTTTCGAACTCCATATTAAATTTTGTTTATCCTAAAAAATGAGAATTAGCCATTTAAATTTTGGAGATCTAAAATAAACTGTTGTATCCTTCTGTATAATTTTTATTAATCAAATAATTAAAATAATTTTAAAAAATTATTATTTAATTATTTTTTTCAAAATAATTAAAAATATTTTGTTCATTTTTGATTTTAATAAATTTTCAAATGAGGGAAAGATTAACTATTCAAATTTTCGTTAAAATAACAGATAGAATAATGGCAAACTTTGCATATAAGCTTAAATAAAAACAATCACTTTAGATACAGAAGGCATAAATATAAAATGCGCTAAATTAAATGAAGAAAAATGCTTAAAATGATAGCCTATTATCCTATTTGTGGTTAATTTCTGTTAAAACATCTATATATATAACTAAATTATTATAAATTTTCTTTTCCTTTCTTTCTTTCTTTTTTTTTCCTTGTATTTATTTCCTTTTTTTCCTAGTGGTGTTCGAGGAGAAATCAACAAAGTATTTGATGATATTTTCCTTTGCTATAATTTTATAAAATTTGATATTAGGATTTCATAAAAGATTTGCTTGTTGAAAATATCATCCAAAATAAGAAATTTGGTAGGGGTTCTTACCTCTATTCGAAGAAATAACCGTTATAATGTAGTAGATATTTATATCATTTTTTATAATCAGTATAATTCTTAATAAAAAAAATTATTAACTTCCACTTGTAAACGATATAACGGCTTAGAGATTTACTATTCGAAATTACTTCACGGTCCTAGTTAAGTATTTCGTTACAAAAATTGTTTCAACTTGTTTTGCATTTAAACAGGCTAACATTTACATAATTGCTTTCGGTTCTTTGAGATAGCAGAAAATAGAACAAGGGATAAAACTTGTTAGTAAATCAGAGCAATTCTACAGCAGATACTGGTAAACAACTGTGTTTAGTTGCTGCTGCTGTTGTTACAGAAGATTGAAGAAAATCGAACTGATAGTAAAAGTTTGTCAGTAAATAGACCGCTCTTGCGTCAGATACTTGTAGTTAATCAAAAATGCCATCATTAAAATATTTTTTCTGAACCAGACTAATAAAAGATGCATTGTATTTAGAGAGCGCTAATGTTGCTACCACTAAAGCCCAGATGAACTTAACCAAATTATAAAAAAATATTAAGTTTAATTCAAAAAGAATCAAAAAGAAAGAAATGATGAATCCGGCCTCCAGACTTCCTCAAGGGTCACCCTAAAGCAGGGATTCAAACTAGTGACTTTTTCTGTGAGAGGTCTGACTTTCGTCCAAAAATATTCACCCTTCGTGACCCGAAAGTCCCCAAAAATTGAGACCTTGGAGATAAACCATTAACAAAAAAATAAAAAACAATGAATTATACAATATCATGCAAATTATTACTTCCAAATCCAAGCAAAACCACAATAGAACAAACACAAACTACAAAGGACCACTCAATCATAAAACCAAAAAATATCATTAAAACAAGAAAGCAAAGAACATACTAGTTGCAAGCAAAACTCCAAACAACTCCATAAAAAAGCAAAGCAATCAGTGCAAACGCACCACGCCACACTACATTCAACTCACCCGCGACCAAAGCTACACACGCCTATCACTCCCAGAAAAAGTGCCTTGTCATCCTAAGTAATAATTGAAGGGTCTCAGCCCCATCTATTGAGTTAGTTAAAATGAACTAGAAAGCCTATTTTTAGTTGTGAAAAAATGGAATAAGTTAGAAAAAAGATAAACCCTCTCTTATTAAAACTTCTATATTGCCAAAGTTTGGGGGAAATTCATTACTAGTTAAGTTTTTAATGAGATAATTTGTTGCTTTAATATAAGAAATTTTGTTATTACAAATATTTTTAATCCTGTTAAATTGTGAGAATATTAATTTTTTGAAAATTTTAGAGTTTAAAGAATGGTAATTACTTTAATTATTTTAAAGTTAAATTCATCCCTTTAATCGTAAATACTTGTTAATGTTTTACCATTAGAAATTTCGATTTTTAAATCTAGATAGGTAGCTTTAATTTGATTTTCGTTTGTTTCAGTTAGAACTAAATCTTTTGGATAACTATTAGTAACAATATTAGTATTATCTAAGTTTAACTAAAGTAAGTCATCAATATTAAATTCTTGAATCAGGAAATGATTGATGACCGAAGATCGTCTGAAGAAATCAATTTTAAAAACATTATATGCATTTAACTATGATGACACATTTTGTTCAATAAATCAGTAACTGTATTTGAATTATTCTAATTTTTCATAAATAATAATGAAAAATAAATAACTCTCCTCATAGATATTTATTGGAAAATAACTTAATGATATAACATTCCCACCTAAACCTGATTATGTGATGATCATATAATTTTCAAGTAATGTGAAAAATATTTTTAATTATGATTCAAAGCGAAAATCAAGATACAATATTATGTCTATCCTGTTTATTTGCGTATTGTCAAAAACATACTAATACCAGTTCTTACTATTTCTCTTTCTACTTGTTTGCATTGTAGTATATTACTACATTTTTACCCAAATGTTTAAGAAATACTTTAATTGGCCTATTTCATTACTGATTTATTTTTAAACAATGGTTTACAGTGATCAGTAACAAATAGGCTCTTCAGTTCTGGTTTAGTATCTATACTGGAAAACGACTAGAAAAGCTCAGCATATAACGAGTGGGCAATCAAAAGGCATTTCTGTGAATTTTAATAAATCATCTCAGTTTGAGTCGCATTCATTAGTGATATGCTACTCGAACAAATGAGCTTTTAATCATATCTGAGGCGTTGAGAGCTTAAGTGGACTAACCCACAATTTTCGATTTACTGAGCAAGGTATCAAATTGAAAGGGAAAACATACTTTTGTTCAAAATCAAAATTCATGCAAATATATTTTAACTGCTCAATACTTGATAGCAGTACAGTCTAAAAGGCTCACTTACAACGTTAATAAAATATCATTGTCCATTTTGGTTCTGAAGACCTCAAATAGATTAGGCGGATTTTTAAAGTTTTAGAAACTCTAAAATTCTTGATTCAACTCTAGTGAGCTTTTCTACAATATTGCACAAATGATATACTTCTACTAAAGACATTTTTTTATATTCAGAATACGAAAAGATTAATTTTCAAGATATCATTTCAGTAAGTAGATATTACTAAGAAATAAGAACTTGCTTATCCACATCTTCAAGACATTGGAAGATACAATTTGTAATCCCTTTCGGTCACCCTTAATCTTGTTTATTCTCTTATTTCTGTAGTAGCAATAAATCTTCCGTTACGAGATGATGCAATAGGGCCAGAATGATCAAAATATCACTAGAGTAATTTCAGAAGAATTAGATTAGCCCATTGGATGGAATGTAACTCTGACTACATGGTTTATAAAATTTATTTATAAAATTTATAACAGCTGTATGCAGAGAAATTCTAATTTTAACTTTACAGAGCACAAATTCGACGGATACAAAGTCTAAACTAGACTATACAGCTGCACAAAAATTCTACAGAACAAAACTTTGAATTTACATCATTTGTACTAGAGCCTATGCAAAGAAATTTTAAAAGTAATTTTACGGAACAAACCTCGACTGGTATGCCCTCTTCGACAAGGAGGAAATTGAGAGATCGCATATTCAAGTGAGCTACATACAAGGTTTATCACGTTTTGCACTACTTTATATTTTCATAACCTCTAGTTTACTGATAATAATTTTGAAAAAGTTTTCAGAAATTCTGAAAAATATTTCTGTCTAGTTTATGTTAATTCGATTAAATTTCAAAGCTCTCAATGTGTCTGACTTATCAATAACAAGAACAGATGAAATATCTTTGTGTCGAACCATATTAGAACAATCATCTTTTAAACTGCCTTTCTTATTACACAGTGTACAAGCTTTTACAAAACTGAACAGTTCAATTTTATTCACTTGGTGACAAAAAAACTACATTTAGAAGCATAAACAACATTTTAAGTGCGATATATTTAATTAGGTCTTTCTGATGGAAAGCATATGAAATTGTCTTGCGTATGTTCGTAAAACTACAATTAGCATTTTTTTTTTTTTTTTTGTAAAAGACAGTCTTAAAATGCAAGAGAACCCTTATTATTAAGGATCTGTAAATTTCCTTACTCAGGATAATAAAATAATTTTGTTAAATGTTTAATAAATTAAAAATACGAGAAATTAAAACATTACCACGCCAAAGATTTGATTCAAGATTCGGAACAATCATTAAAAAACTCTTTAGGTGAATTATTTTCATAAAGGAAATTTTATTTCTCTTACGTTTTAGAAATTAACTTCCATCTTGCTGACAACTAAATAAATTATAACTGGAACAAATGCTTGTCTAAATTACTCAAAAAAACTTTAAAGTGACTTATAAAGCACGATTTTTTCCAGGAAATTCAAACACTACCTTCTGACATTTTATTTTTATTTTTTTTCTTCCCACTTCACGTTTTATATTTATGCTCACATAAAAATACAAACAAAATTTTAATTAAAAAACTCATATGACATTTAATAAACCTAAAATTTTCTCCCATATTTAGATTTTATTTATTTTGTTTTTTATCCCGCTTTGTAATTAAGGTAACATCATTAATTTCTCTTTTTTTTATTGCTGTGCTTTGTCGAAATGTAGGATACTTCAAATAATTTCTAAAAAAATTATCGTGTATGTCATTATATGCTTGACTTTTTTCTCTACATCGTTAAATATCATTTCAGTTCAGTTATTATTGAAGAAATTACCTAAAAGTAATTTTAAGCTAATTATGGATAAAACACGAGCAATTATTCACAATATTTTTTCACATTTAATAAAAGATTAGAATCCCGAACCATTTTTAAATTCCTCTCCCTTAAAGTAATTCCAAAATCCGTTTCTAATAACACAAAGACCGATTTCCTTTGATGGAATATAAAATATTTCTAATTTTTTATATTTGAACAAATAAATATAAACAAGTCTTAGAATAACAAATCAAAATTAATTTTGCCGAAATAGCTTATGATATATAACCATGCTTTTCATGCTGTAGTAGCAACTGAAATTTACGGTTATCTGTATTGTGAAATAATTTTTCTTATGCCATTGTTTTTAGCGACTAAATAATACAGTCAATGAATTTTGAAAATTACTTTTCCTCTTATATTTATGTTTTTTTTTTTCCTATTTAAAAAAAAATCGAATCGTTTATCTAACGAAAAAGAGCTCATTTATTTTATGAAGAAGAGCGTTAAGTTATTACTTCGAAAAACATTTACGAATCTAAGACTAAGTAAAATAAATTATGACCATTTTAACCCTGCACTGCACTTTTTTTGTTGTTGTTGTTTTAATTTTTTTCTTAATTTTCAGCAAAATTTATGTAAACCTATATCTGGGTGTAAGAATACAGCGAAAGCATTTAATTTTGAACTTAAATTTTCATTTAAAGAGGATATATAAAAAACTCTGACTGTACTCAACATTTCTTCGCTAAAATTTTTATTTCCACATATTTAAAATACAGCGTCTAAGAAATATCAAGAAGAAATATTAAATTATTTAAAATAAAAAAACTGAAATCTAGTGAAGTACATCTAAATTTTTGTTCAAACCTTTCATTACTTCTAAACGGGATATAAATATATCTCATTTAAATAACTTTAAATTTAAGTGCTACGTAAAACTAAATTAGGTAAAAGAAAATCATTGACAGACGATTCTCAATTGCTAACATAACAAAAATGTTATAATATTAATTTCGAAATCATTCTCTTCTTTAATCTATACAATCAAAATTTTGACTTGTGAATGCCTCTTACAAGTATTATTTCTCGATCACTAAATACTAATGGGGATGGTGGGCTCAACTAGGAGCTTTTGCAAATTATTGATTTAAAGTTGTTATATATATATATATATATATATATATATATAATAAAATCCTTTAAAAATATATATTATTTTTTTAAATAAAATAGTTTATTCTAACATTTTTAGAATATTCCAAGCAAAGTAATTTTTCATATTTTTCCTCTTTTTTTCCTTTTTTTTATCATATAAAAAGGCATTTAAAACAAAATGGATATTATTTTATAATTTCATTTAAAAGTTAACTTTTTAAATATTTTTATGCACACACACTAAATTTTCATAAGGTTTTGTGTTATTTTTAACTAAAATTGTCTCTTAACTACCTAAGAAAACTCAAAACATAAAGTACATACACATATTCATTTTAATATTTAATAGGAACTTTAATTATAAATTATCTACAATTTCCTGAAAAATTAAAATCCTTGGAACATTTTAAAATCATTTAAATTTGAAAGCAACATTATTTTGAAAAAAAGTCATTAAAAGTATACTCATTCTTCTGAATCCATTGAATATTCATTTTATTTAAAAGTGCATCATCTTACAATACCATTTTAATCACATATAAGTATATAGATGAAAAGAAAATTTCATATTTTTGTCATTTTTTGTTTATTTAAAAGTCTACCGTCCAATCAATTCTTGTATAAATTAACTAACAAAATCTTCATCACAAATAACTGAAAAATTCTGCAGCTTCTAAAATGTTGGCATATTACACTAGTTTCGGTAAAATTTAGGATCTCGGATAATAAGAATTATATTTCCACGCGAATCTGTTCGATTATTATCAATAATCCTCTTTTTCGAAATACAAACAAACATTTGATACAAAATTTCAACTGAATAAAATTTTACACTGAGTAGCTAGCTACTTTATAGAAAGTTATACATGTGTTATCCTGATGACTGTATTTATGAAAATGTTGAAGAAAATGTTCTGTTATTGTTGTACAGGTCGAAACCTCCTGAAAATGCCATTAGTTCCCCGGGTTCTTCCCAGTCGCCAGAGAGAACACCAGTACACAGAAGGCAGTTCACACGACTTATGTCAAAAAGGTGTTAATTAATGCACGTTCATACCCTAGACTAACTAGAATGTCTATTTTAAAAACTTTTTGGCATTAACATATCCTATCCTTACGCTTTCTCCAATTCCTACAGATTTCTTCATTGAAATGTTATAGAATCATTGCGTTGTTGTTGTTTTTTTCTGCATGTTTTAGTTTTAGATTTTTGCATTTTCAGGAAAAAACACACATATTTTCATAGTACAGTAAAAGTAAATCTGTCCATTTGATATTGGAGAATTATCGTTTATTGCTTGCTGATGATTAAGCTTGCAATAGTTTTAAGCATTTGCTAACGAAAAAGCATAGGTGTGACTTACAAAATATTACACAATCGAGCCAAGTGAATATGAAATAGAAACAAGAATTTACTTATTAATGATTGAGTATGGGACCTTTTTTTCTAAACAGTATTTAAGTACAAAACTTGGGAAATCATAAAAATAAGTTTTATGCACATTAAGTTGTCTAAACAGCGCGAGCTGAATTCATAAAACTATATTTCAGATAAACGAAATGTTCTTAAGAAAGAGTTTTTATGAATTTCATATAATTCTTCAGCAATTTTATTATTAATAAGGCATTAATATTAAGTTTTCTTAATAAAAAATGTCTTAAAATGTAGAAAATACCGATTCGTATAAATATATATTTTTTGAATGTAAGTAATAATTTTCAACTTTCAAGTTAAATTTTTAATTTTCTTTTCTATTTTTTTTTATTATTATTTCTTAAATTTTAATATTTTGGAAAGTTTAATCACATATTCGTTAATATAAAATGGCTTGATAAACAATAAATGATGCAACAAGAAATAAATGAAAAACACTATTCAATGTTATGTAGGCCTTCATTTGTTCAAAATACTGTATTATCAAAATCTTAAAAAAATTATCTAGGACATCAAAAATTCAGTTTCACATTCCAAATACGCTATTTATGCAAATCATAATTCTGGATTAATAAAATAAAGTTTTAAAATAAAAATGCATACATTAACAGAATAATGGGCTCAAAACTGAAAACAAAAAAGAAAACGTATTATCCTTATAAAGGACGATATTTATCGAATTAATTTGTGTAAAAGTTAATCGCTAATATATAAAAACAATTCATCTAAGAATGTTTCTGTAAAATGACGTATCTAATGCAAATAAATCTACAAAAAGATTTAAAAATACAATTAAAATTGCTGACTGTAGAAAGTTTCAACATCTATTGGTTAAAAAAATTATCCATGTTTTCTGTAATTTATATAATAGGATTTTTTCTGTTTTAATAAAAAGTCTAAATAGAAACCGGCAAATACTTTTTATTCAAATGTCAATTTTAATAGTAATAAATATTTCCTCCGTTTCTACGTACACTTAATAATTCCTACACTTTACTTGTACTTATAAGTTTTTCATATAAAGTTTTGATAAACTTTTTGAATCTCTAATTATGCTAGCATTTTTTATTTCACACTGGTGTATACGTTATCTAAATAATAAATTTTGAGGTAAGAATTTTTTTAAAAAGCTTGTCTTGAATTTCATAATTTAAAGACGTGCGGAATGAAAATAAAGCTTTAACAACTATTATTTTAAGCAAATGATTAATTTCTGAATTGTATTTTGTATAACAGAAAGTTAGCACTAGTTCCGTGTCCAAATCAATAACTTTTGTGTCGTCATTTTGTCAAAAACTCACAATTTTATGGTTATAATTAAAATATATCTTCCAAGCTTAACTTCTTCGACTTTCTCATTAACGTTTAATCATTGATATGAATACTCAAGACTCAAAAAATATTAATAACACCGTATTAGAGCTTATAAACATAATCTAATAAGTATGTTTAGGAACTTTGCTAAGTTTCAAATTTCCCTAAAAGTTAGTTCAAGGCTTAGTAGACAAAGTTGTTTAGAGTTTCGAAAATTGATTTAATTATCATTTATAAGTGTATCGGAAGTTTTTCCCCAATATGTAGTAGAAAGTTATTTCTTAGCTTAAAAGCCAAAAAAGTATTCAGAAATTTGATAGTTAATTATCTATAATAGGCCTATTTTGAAAATTAAATGAGCTTTAAATGCTCTTAAAAATCGTAAAATGATATGTAGTTGTTATGTTTACCGAGCATCGCTTGATCAAAAGATCTGAGAGTTTTTAACTTCGGGATTATTAGCATAGATTAATAGTAGTTTAGATATTTGGCTTAAAAGCTTCATTCGTTTATAGCTAGTGCATGTCTGCTCGATGCTCTAATGCTAGATAGAATTTTGTTTATACTATATTCTCCGTATTTGTCATTTCTTATTATATGTGTTTCTCTAAAAGTTAAAGTTTATCATGTTACGACTAAACCATAATAATACTAACTACTAAAAATAATGTGCTATCAGACTAACAATTTCGCAATCAAAACGGTATCTTAAATTCTAAAAGCCATAAATATAGAACATTAGGATTACAGAATTTTCTAGACATCTTGCATTTTGGTGTGTCTAATAATGTTTCTTATCTTTATATTATTGTATATTTTACTTTTTATTTCTTGTATCAATTAATATGTTTTGAAATTTTATTTTTTTAATTTTCTGTTATGCTATCTCATTTTTAGTCATTAAACTCTAAATATGTTTTGTTATTTTTTTAGTTTTTTTTATTTATGTTTATAACTTTTTTTTATATTACAATTATAGTGCATGACAAAGGATCGCTCATTGTTTCCAATACGAAAAATAAGTTCTGTAAAATTATATATTTATCTTGAATTTGTTATTCATCAAGATTTTATAAGAAGTGCCGATATGACTGAATAATTTAATTCTTCACAATTTATTGAATTCTCCGGGGAGTTCGCATTATCTCGGCTATTAATTTTTGTTTTTAAAAGGAGAGAAATAATGTCCAAATTTCAGCATTGAACAAGTATCCTAGAGGCTTTTCAAGGTGAGTACTGTTTTAGGCTGATGTAGTTAAATATTTCTGGGTCAATACCCTTTAATAAACATTGATTATAACTGCAGTTTTTAATGACCTCATTCCAAATGTTAATTTATTCTCATTGAGGCTTAATGCAGTTTCGTAAACGTTATGTTTAAAACTAACTGTATTCATGCTCTTCGTATCAGGTCAAAGTCACCAAAATAAAACTTTTTTAAAAAAAATAGTTCAGTTTCACTTTCAGATAGATTATCCTTTTACTGTACCAAAATAAAATTTTAAAAACATTTCATTTATTCGAAAAAAGTTTCAAGTAACAATTTTTGGTCGGAAAATTTTTGAAACTCCTTTTTCTTAGAGTTTTCTTTAGTTATATTAATTATTTTTTGAAAGATTGCAATTCAAAAATTAAAAAGGACAAAAAGATTTGAAAATAAGTTCCTATGACATAAAAATCAACAATTAAAAAATTTAACAACTTTTATTTTTCTCTTCCGTTCGGGTATCGATTCGGTCTAACAGTACTATTTGGTAGGAAAATACTGAACATCACTTTGTATTAGAAATGCGATTTCATCAGTTATCTCGGTAAAAATTAAAATAAACATTTGCTAATGTTTTCTTTTTCTTATAACGTCAAAATTTATCACTAGAAAATATCGTCACCATTTTTACTATGGAAACAATTAGTGGAAACTATTCTTCTACTATTAGTTTAGGTACTGGGTTAGTTTCAAATAGCAGATCAGATATTCGAAAAAAATCCGTTAATATAGAAGATAAATTAATAAGATATATTTATATATATAATATAGAAGATAAGTAATCTTTAGAAGATAAACTGAGTAAATAAAACAGCAGAAGTGATGTAAAAAGTTTCTTTAAAAATACTATCCTAAAAAAATCATAAAAATTATTCGTATATTTTTATATACATTTGTCTTAATAGTTTAAACAACATTTTAATGTCTTCGTTTTTTTGAAAAAATTTGCAAAAATACTAACATTAGAAAATCGTCTTAAGAATGGTAATGAATTATATACTTCTCTCTTCTAACCATAATTGGTAAATATATCTTTAAATAAATAAAATTAAGTTACGAAAAGAAAATTAATGTCAATAATGGTAATTTTTAAAGCATAATTTTTAAAAAAAATCATTAAAATGCTGTATCATACATATATACTATTCGGCTGCTTTATCTAATTTCAGAACAAAAAAACAAAAAAAAATGGCAAAGGTAAGTAGACGACAAACAATTTCTTTGAATAGCAGATTCTTCTAACAATTGCTAAACTGAATAAATTAGCGATAATCACTTGCATGCAATATATCCTGTACTTAAGGTAAAAAAAATTTTCTTACGGTGTCATTCGTGATTTTTATATTTCTATCTTTACAGTGATTTCTTTTAAATTGTATTGGAAGATGTCCTTGTACCTTCTCGCTCGTCTAATACTAGAAATATCGAGAAAACCATTAGCATTTGAGAAAAAAAATTGTTACGGAAAAGCTCAAATCAATAATTTAAAAAAAGTGATGGTAAATTATTCATGCTGAAAATAAGATTAACTGCGATGAAGCGCAAAAAGTGAATTAGCAATGAATATATAAGAATATTTATCTTTTATTTCTTTTAGTTAAAGTAATTTTTTTTTTTTTTTTACAGAATCCGTTAAGATCTCACCATTTTAGATCCGCAAATACCTAGATAATAATTCCTTTCCTAACTCCACTCACTTTCATTTTCATGAATTTTAATACGATCTCCAACGTCTTCCGTAAATTTGTGTCGTGGCGCCATCTATGAACAATAAGATAAACTTTATAAGCATTTCATATTAATTGTTTATACTCAATTCTGTATATCAGAGAAAATCATTAACTAACTTTTATAAATAAACTGAAATAATATAAATAATTAAAATAAAAATATAACTGAATAATATAAATGTAATATTTTTTTTTTAATTTCTAGATGTTTCTAGTCTTGAGGAATGTTAAAATAAAATCAACATTCTAAGAGCAATTAAGTTAAATATTTCGACTTTGGATATAATTTTTTTATATCGCAATTAACCCTTATAAGACTTTAAGATATAGTCTGTGATATTACTCAAACGTCTTCTACCAATACGTTCAACACTTTTAAGAATTTAAAATAGTAATTTGTTGACATTTTCTTTTCTTCATACGTTTGTTCTTTTGCTTTTATTCGAAAGTAGTCTTAGTTACTAGAATGAAATATAATCTGCGATCCATATACTTATTAATTAATTTCATTACATGTAGCTTGTATTTAATTTCCTTTTTATGAATATTTTTTAAACATGAATTTTCTTGATTATCGGAGTGTAGCTAGAGAACCCGCGAATTTTAGAAAAATATTTCACCCATTGTTTTATAGAGCTTCAAATGATGCTAAGAAAACTTGAAGCTATAAATTTTAATTGGTCTAAATCGATTAAATTACTTATTATAATATGAAAGGATGAATCACAAAACTCAAATTATATATATATATATATATATATATATATAT
>JAPMOR010013100.1:399929-421421 GCA_026543865.1 Argiope aurantia
CTGGAAGGAAACCCAAGTAAGCCGAAAAGTCTTCTTTTAAATTAAACCTTGGCACTCGATTGATTTAATTTGAAATATATGTAAAGTGCTGCCAATAAGTAACAAAATGCAATAAGGTTTGCTGTGCAAAAATCTGAAAAGCAAAGTGCTCTCTTGTATCCAGTAAACAGCTTTGATTCTAATTAGTATTACGAATTCAAAAGTTTAAAGGTGCTTTCTCTGATCAAGGAAACTCAGAATTGTTAAATTTGAATGATATATTTAAAATATAAGCTGTTTGAGACGAATCCCTGTTCAAAATTTTTGCAGTAACTTCCGAATATATAAATTTAAAAAAATAACAACAGCTTAATCTATGCTTGTATAATTTATCGAAAAAATAGTCTGTAAATGTTCCGTAAATGGTATTGCAGTAATGTGAAATATATCACATGTTCATCTTAAAAGCTTTCAACACTCTCTTTTTTTAAAATCATCTCTATATTGATTATGTCAAACCATTCAAAAAAAATCTTATTCACCAATTAATCTAATTATTGTGAATGAAAATTATAAATTTGAATGATATACTTAAAATATAGAGTTGTTAAAGATGACTCTCCATTCATAATAAGTTTGTAGTAACTTCCGAATCTGTAAATTAAAAAAATCTGTACAAACAATTCAATCTGTGCTTGTATAATTTATCGAAAAATAGTCCGTAAATTTTCCATAAAGGGTATTGCAGCAAAGTGAAATCTATCACATGCTCACCTTAAAAGTTTTCAAAACTCTTTTTTTTTAATAATCTCTAAATTGATTATCTCAAATCATTCTAAAAATATCTTATTCACAAAAAATCTACGAATATCTACTATTCGCAATGATTATAAAGAAAAACATAATTCCCATGCAGGTTTCAAAATACCAATTACAGTAGCATTGCACTGTCATTTTAAACTCAATAATGATTTTACAAATGACATTATGACATACGCAGCAAGTTTAATAATAATTACGTCCTAAATAATCTACAAGAATACCCATTCAATAATAGTTACAGATTCGGAGAGAAACAAAAATATATCTGGTAAATATATCTACTCTAAGATATTGTAGAACAGTAATTTTACATGAATACATATAATATCTTAAATACTTTAGAAATTTCTCTACAGAAGAATGACTACTTGGCAATTATTACATTTATTGCCATACATCTCGAACTTTTATGCAACCCTCGAACTGTTTTGACCTACATATGATAGCCGGATTACTCCCAGAGAATGCTGACCTTCGTCCGCATCAATCTTGCCAAATTCCACTTCTTATAATCGGGTTCTCGTTTTATAAATATTGTGCAATCCCTGAAATCCTTTGACCTCAGTACTGTAGCCGTATGGCCCCAGGAGATGATTTTTGTGGCAATATATCACACAACATTTCGTGTGAAAGATTCGTGCTGTCTTTTTCTGCTGTTAGTAGCGATTTTCTTTCGTAAATAAGTATTTTTAAGCACATAAAATTGTATTTCAGCTGAAATGTACGAAAAATCTCTAAAGCTGTTATTCCACATTTGAAAGAGCTTATATTTTACCACATAAATTTGAATCTCCGTATTGTCTAATAATCGAATATCGAACAAATTAATCAGCACACCCAAGGCGTTGTTTAATTTCCAATGATGAATCAAATCAACATATCCAATGTGTTTATTTCATCATTGCCACGATTTAACAAACTCGGCACATATGAATCTCTCTCACTTTTCATAATCTGACAGGTTTATTCTTATTTGGTCCAAATGTTACATTTTAAAATTATTTTTTATTAATATCCGTAACCATTCATGACACTCTAGCATTTCCTGTAAATAGCATTTTATCTTAACATAGTAAAGCGCCACATTTTGGGATCATTTAGTTGAAAGACATGTTTATTTCATATTCTATATTTCTCCAAGAACATGCATTTTAAGAATATAATTGAGAACTGTATGATTATTCAGATTAAATTTTCTAAAAATACATCTTTCATCATAAAATTAAAAGTTTTGTTTTGCATTTTCTTTGAGCGGTGTACCACTTGATTAAAAGAAGTGCGTTTTTCCGAGGAAATATGCTTGAATAAATCATTGAAAGAAAAAAAAAATAACAGACGAACTGAAGAAGAAATAAAGAAGAAATAAAAAAACAGAATGGAGAATTCTAATTCAATATTTATTCAACAATAAATGTATAATAATGAACCATAATTGATTGAAAAATTATTAAACGAAAGAGGAAAAGAATAACGAGTAATTATTGTACGAAAAACTGAATAAAGAAATAAAGGATTTAATTGTATTGCCTACCATAAAGGAAGCTACTTTCAGAGATCATACGAACGATGGTTCCGTTAATTACATTATTAATTAAAAAGCAACACTTCACATAAGAAAATACATCATGTGAAAATATTTCGCATAATGAATCAAAAAGATAAATTTTCTATATTGCAATTTATGCAAATATAGAAAAATTATTAAATTTAAAATTGTTTTATTTATTTTTCGCAAAGCTTTGTATGAAATAAATATTCTTTTATTGATGAAGTGAAAAAAATTTCAAGATAACTCCTGCATAGTACAGAAGAATGCTTACGGCTGCAAGTAACAATGAAATTATTTGATTTGTTTTAAAAGATTTAGACTTTCCGTGTATTTTATCCATCAAATGAAATGAATCAAAACCATAATTTAAAATTAAATATAAAATAGCAATATTTAAGCACTTTTTACGAAGAAATAACAATTCAAGTTAACCAAATGGCCGCCAAACACTGATTTTAATCGTTAAAAAAAGATCTGATTGTTTAATAATTTCCAAACACGAAAAGATAATAACCAAACGATATAAACTGAAAACTGTGCTTTCCTCAATCAACTCTCAGAATTTATGCAAGAACTCTTAACAAGGAAGGATAAATGTCCATGTCCACGAAATGTCCACGAAACTGCAATTTATGGAAATAATTCAAGGAGACATGATTACTTTAAAATATTAACTAATATAAGTATGATGAAGTAGTTAAGTAATTTAGTTATTTCAAATGTTATTATTTATAAATATTACCAGAAAGTTTTTCCAGCCTCATACAGATTCTCATGATTTTTAAGAGGATCTCCACCAGGAGGAGCCACCTGCATTTCTGTTCGAATGAATTATTAACATAGGTTGCTTTAATATGTTTAAGATTCTAAATGAGTGAGAAAATCCTTATAATTTTGATATCTATTTATACAGATGCAGAAATAATTGTATTTGCTTAGTAAAAGAACTATGGGGATTCAAATTATTATGTGAAACGATAAAAACTGATTTCGATTTTACTGTTTAAGTAAGTTTTGGTGGTTTCTTAGATCGAACACGAATAGTGATGGGAAAATTATTTCACAGGAGAAGAAAGGAATTCTCATAAATATGCTATTTGACTATTTTTATCTCAAAATTATTCCGATCACAGATGGATTTTAAATTTCTCTTTTTTAACAGAGTTAAAAGAACAGCAATTGATATCTCATGAAAATCCATTCAGTAGATTAAAAAAATTACTTTTACATGCATCGACTTCAGGCAGATTAGGTAATTGCCTAGGGCCGCTTAGTTAATAAGAGCTGCAGAAAGATTGATTTTTTTAAAACTGTTAGTCTAGTTCCCAATTTTATTTATAAAAAAATACCTAGATGTTGAATTCTAAAATAAAAGGATATCACGACCTCTCTATCAAATACAATCAGTTAATACTATCTTTTTCACTATAGGTACCTGATTATTCCAATTTATAAACACCAAGCGTCTGGTTAAATAATACTGAGTGCAAACATTGATTCTACTCAGTCATAATAAAATAAATAAACATATAAACTTTTCTTCACAGTAACTCACAAAACACACATAGTTTTGTAATCAATTTATGAAATTGCTTGCAAAAAACATACAAAGTTAAAATTAAGAAATATAAAATTAACTTAAAATAAATAACTTAAATACACTCCTTTTATAATAAACCTTATGAAAGAGTGGAATCTAAAAATGGAAATTAAAATAAGTCTATTTTCCTTTTCAGATAATAAATTATTTTTATAGAAACAATTGACTTGTGATAGAAATGAAAATAAAATTAAATAACGTGTGTAAAATTGGATGTGTTTGCCTCTGCTATTAAGCAGAAATTGTTTTTTAAAAAAAAGCAAAGGTGGAAAGTTTAATTTTAGGAAAGAAAAAAAAAAGTGGCAAGATTTGGAAATTGCCCATTTGTTCTATTCAAATATTAATTTGCTACTTTTTCAACTCAGCTACGATGTAACCGCGCATCTGATTTGAAAAATATACAAAATTTCAAGTATAAAAAATGAAAAGTATACAAATGAAAATGAAAAGTATACAAAAGAAGTGTATTCACAGTTTTATATTGTGAACAGTTCCAATTCAAAGGAATGATTTTTTTTTAAATTCTACTTGTGGTGAGGAAAGGCAATATGTTTTGAACTCAGAAAATAGAAACATATTGATATTTTAGCAATATTTTAGCTTTAGTAGAATTATATTACAGGGGGAAAAGACATTATATAAATATTTCCTCAAAATATACTTGCAAAATGCTTTAAACTTTACAACCCCAAGCAAAGAACTTCAAACTAAAATTAAATATAGGTGTCTGAGGAATACAGATTTAAAAGTGTTTTCGTCTTATCTCAGATTTTATTTTCACACCAGTGTTACTCTTTCGAATATTTTAAAGATTTCTTCCTCAGTTTGAAAAATTCTCCCAATGTAATATCGATTGGAAATCGAGTGAACTTGGGATTCGAAGACATTTTTAAGAGTAACAAGTTCATGCCGTTCTTGGAAATTGCAGACAGTCAAATAAATAATCTGTAATATCGGAGCCAGAGGCAACTGCTGTCGGGGGAAAAAATGACCCTTTAGCCAAGTATTGATTAATCAAGGATAGGAAACCAAACCAAAAATCCTTATCATTGATTTTCTTCCGAGAGGATTATGTTACTTCGACCATAATTCTCTTTCCTTACGAAACTGTCGACGATAGGATTCAAGCCTAATAGGATAGTTCCAAAATATCTATTCGATTGGAAATTTTAGTTTAAAAATATTTGATATCTGTGATTTCCAAAGGTTTTGTACTCATATATGTCGTAACAAAAAAAAATACGAGAGCTTTTCAATAAGAACTTTTGTCCACCTGTTTTATTAGATTTCAAAAATATTTTTTCTTTGGCATTACCGAAGTTTTCAAATACCGTCCTGACTCTTAGAAATGATGGATTTGTTAGTTTCAATAAAATAGCATTTTTTTGTTATTATATTACACAGGTTGTACAAAAAATCCTTGATGTATTTTAAAATAAATATGAAATCAATCAATAAGAATAGAGGAGTGCGGTTTTGTACCAAATTCTTGTGGTATAACAATTTCTATTTTTCTCTCAAAATAAAAATATTTCATTCCAAACTTTTTTCACATGCAGTACAGTACCGTAAAAGCAGTAAAATAACATAAAACCATTTCTAGATGCTACTATTTTTTATATGTTTTGATTTTTTAAATGCTTCTTCCACAATAAATGCAAGCGGCACAATGGTGGAATTGGAGTACCATTTTATAGTGATTTGCTACAAAAGGCACAAAATTAAAATATGGTAGTAGATTATACGAGTTGAAAATTTTGTACTCCTTGAGACGTACGAAATTTCTACGACTGTTTGTCTTGAGTGTTTATGTGTTAAGATACAGCGCCATCTTTCTGAAAACATAGGAATTATTTTTTCATTTTGAGGGAAAATTTTAGTACAAATTGCACTCATTCACTATAATTAATTTATTTTTATATTTGAATTTAAAATATGTCAAGGACCTTTTTTACAATCTTTACTTAAAAGTTTAAGGCATCAGAAGAACATTGAGTACGAAATATGTGAAGATAATATGCATAAAAAAAGAATAGGAATGCAAAAAGAAAAATATTGACTCTAATTTAAGTGGATTTTATCAATGATTATTTTAGAAGAAAATCACAAAATAACATTGAAGTCGCAAGCAACATCTGAAAGAAAACTTCTGAATTCAGCTTTTTAAATTACGAAGCTGATTTCTGATATGCCTTACAATGCAAATCTTGGCATAACATAATCGAGTCACAAAATCTATGATAGCCAAGTGCAACTAGTAAATGGGCAAAAAGCAAGCAACTGAGCAATCACAAAAACATCAGTATTTTCATTTACTGATATGCCTTTTCTTCACTAATAATAATCAAAGTTTTAAGGACTTTTGTTTTATTTTATGTTTACTTATTCGAATATTGTCATCATATCCAAGTACTCCTACTATGAAGTAGATCTTATGCATTGTATCGAATAAATCCAAACATAGATAGGTCTTTTGCATCATATAGTTTAGAACCTTCAAAAAATATAACAAAAATTAGTCAACACATTCAGTTATCTTTATGGATCTTGCATGATTAAAATGGAATTGGAATCTGAATGAACAAAAAGCAAGCATAAAGAGATCTACAGAGGGTGTCCAAAGTAATGGGAAACCCACACACAAAAAAGTATTTTACACCTAATATGGTGTGGGAGCACTTTTGGCAGATAAAATCGTCTGCACCTTCCTTGAAATGGATGTATACAAGTTCTGTACGATGGTAAGTGGGATGATGTACCATTCCTCAAGCAGAAACTGCTCTAACTCCCGGATAGACGCAAGAGAAAGATAACAATATTTCGCTAACCAGACGAGCTTTCACTATCTGCCCTCTTTGGAACTCAGACAAGGCTCTCATTTTAGCTTCACCTGAAAAGAAATTAATCAGACAATGACGTACAATACACTCGCACATACCCTTGAGACTGTAAGAGCCAATGTAGTACAAAAACTGACAGTTACGTGTTTAATTTAGTCCTAAACTATCACATATGGAAATCACTGTTTTCACAGAGGCTTCTCTATTATTTCGGACAACCGCTGTATATTGCCAATTGATAAACTTCCTTCATTGTGGATAACTACATTATACTACTCGATATTTTCATGATCCGGCCTCAAAATTGTGCCATTATTAACTATAGTGTGGCTTTTGTCTTAATGAGAGCTTTCGATGTCATTGAGGAAATCACCAGACTTTTACCTATAGCAAGTCTACAAACCTCCACGCTCGCAGATGACGCTGTAACTGACTTCGGAGTGACAGTAAATATTGTGAATGTTACCTTAAATTCGATAAAGTGAGAAAGAAGATGGCTTACCAACGAAGTAACGTACTCTATTATGTATCTAACCAAGTATTGTTTTCATATTTCTATAGGATACATCACATTATATTGTTAGCAAGCTCTCTGCAAATAGCTCCTATTGTGAAGCAAGTTATCTAAACTGAAGATAAATTTTATGGAACAGACTCATCGTAGATTTAGATATAAAATGTACATCATTTGTTTCAGAGTTCTCACAAAATGCAACAGGAATCAACCATCACACTCAGTATTTTTTATATGACTCGTACAATCAAGGAACCACACGTACAAAGGAGGAACCACTAAAATACTCTTTTCAGAAGAATTGGAAATAAAGTTTTAAATATAAAAAATATTACTAGGTAGTTAATATTCTCTGGATTCTCAGTCTTTAAATCGTGACCAAAAATAAATAGTATAAGCTTACATAGAAAGAAAAATAATTCCGTGCCTTGTTAACTAATTCACCACTTTGTGGTCACGTCTCGTTTCTTTTAAAGAAGGGCTAAATATGTTGATTTGGTTGCGTTGTAATTCTACTCGTGACTTAAATTTCACCAGCTTAGCGTGACATGGAAAACTGGAAAGCGTGGTAGCAGCGCAGATATTGGACGACGATTTTAAAATGGTGAGCTTTATACCCAACAGTTTCTGTAAAGATTTTAAAATATGAAACAAAACGAGAAACAATTCAGAAAGCATTTCCATGAAAATAAAATCCGTATCATTCCTGTAAGTTTCCATGCTAAATCATCGACATGCTGACGTCCAAGTGAGGCTGATAACCGAATTCGAAGGGCGTAGTTTCACTGAAAATGTCACTACATCTTGAAATAAATTATCTTTTCTTATTAACAATTCATGTAATAGTAACTATGATTTATTATATAATATAATGATTACTTTTAAAATAGAGGAGAGTTTATAACATAGAAACATCTTGAATATATGAATTTTTGCTGTGACTGGAATAATTCTGACTTGCTGCGATTACATACGTACTGCAAGAACAAATAATAATACAATATCTGGAAGATATTCTTAATAGATTATTGTTTCTGTAATTGAGTCTTATGCCACCAGATCCAAATTATGATTCTGTAATATATGAATCTAGGATATGTGTGAAGATATATGAAGTATTTAGATAATTCTTAATTCTTCATACTTAAATATTCATAGAATCATGTTTCTCTTATATGCAGGTTTTAGTTCTCTTTATACAAACAAATTATAAAAGCAAGAATACATATGTTTTTGAAACCCAGTGTCAGTTATTATTTAGTTATGTGCGAAATATTTGGCTAATTCTCATATTCTTCGAGCTTAAATATTCGCAGGATTTTGTTTCACTAATATACAATATATATATAAACAAGGACACTAAATATTTGTGATGCATCATTTGCAATTATTCATTATTATTTGAATTTTGATTTCTACGTTTATACATACTTAAGATGACAGAATAAAATTTTGCAAAAATAAAATACTCTTAAAAAAAAGGATCACAAATAAAGTAACATTGACTATTTTTGAAACGAAATGTTAAAATTAAATAACATCATTAAATAAATTTTCATTCAAAGAATTACCAAAATTATGTTAAATATTTTATACTTCAGAAGAAATATATATTTGCTTGTGCACGAATGTCTTAGTACCTTTAGGTCAAAGTAAGCTAACATACGTTTCATTTCATTGATAAACTTCATGGGAATAAAATGGAACACAAAACCAGTATCAAGATTACGTCCTTTACCCAGATAGTTATAAATCCCTGAGTGTCCGTCCATGAACTTTAAAGCATGTTCTTGAACTGATAAAAGGAGTGATATCCAAAAGTAAATCTGAAAGTTTTATATTGATTGTTGAATTTCGGGGAATCAAAGCGTAACAAAATGCTTTTGTGAAAGAAGTATGAAGGTAGACGACTGTTAAGAATAGAAGTTTTACAAGCGAGGTTCATTAACACCAAACTGAAAGGATTATTTCGTATTATCAGGATTTCGTGTTAGCCAATGAAATAAAAATGTCATACTTATTTTATCTTCTGAATATTGTCGATAATATCATTTGTAATAAAAATTCTTTAAATAAAAGGCCATTCATAATTTTGTAATTGTCATGATCGAATAGTTTTTTTTTCTTGCTCGATAGTATTGAATTAATTTAAATCCTTTTTAAACATCTTCATTTTTAAAATGAAATATGAATATGAAATGAAATATTTAAATGAAATATTTTTCTTATTTTCAGCTTTCTTAACTAAACAGCTAACTTTCAAGCTCTAAGATTTAATTTTTTAAAAATACAGATTTGTTTATAATTGGAAGGTATCAAAAATGTACATAATTTTCATAACTCATTTTTTTTTCTTTTTTAAAGAGATATTTTATTGGTTTAAAAACTTTCTTTTGATAAGAATAGAGAATTTTTTTTTTTTTTTTTTTTTTGTTCGATTTACTAAAAGGATTTTTTTTTTTTTTGTTTGTTATTTTTATTTACAGAAAAAGTCTCTCTTTCATTTTGAAATATTTTATGCATCTTCCTGGCGGAAAAGAGATATGAGCAGAACCAATGAAAGATTTATGCACTTTGTGACTTTATACAGTGCACACTGTGAAGATTTCTTTTAATAATTTTAATCAAAAACTAATGGCAATTTGATTTTACATTTCAATATAATTTTAATTTAGCTGCAAATTATTTAGTTTAGTATAATTCTTTTATTTTATTAACAACTAGTCGCCTTTGGCGACCAGCCGGTTCGCCAGTATTACCGCTCGCTACAATTTTCAATTAAATATTTTAAGTAACTGGTCTCTTAATAGATTCTCAAACAAAACATTTTTAATCTTCAAATTTTGATAGTCATACCAAACTTATACTGTTATTTCGATCGTTTCGTTTAACTTACTATATATATTTTTTCTAATTTGTTGTCATTTCCGGTAAAACTTCAACTTTAATTTAAAGTGGAAATGATGAAATTGCAATTAATATAAAGATATTTTTTCATAAAACCAAGCGTTTTATTTTATTTATCATCTTTATTGTTATTTATTTATTATTATTATTATTATTGAATATGAGTATTGCAAACAGAATCGCTCGGTATTTAAGTCTTATGTGAACTACAAAATATTTTTCATAATTTATGTAATATCTCAAAGAATAACTCAACAAAAATTTCTCAGATTCAGCATAAAATTCAGTTTTTAGTTTTGCTTTCAAAAGGATTGAAACGAAATCAATAATAATATTTTGTTCCGGCCTATAAATATATTTCAAAAATTATGAAGTCTAAATTTAATGTAGTAAGGTATCATATTCTGAGAAATATTCTGGACACACAAAATTTTAAATAAATGAATGAATGTTTCTATTTTCCACGATCAACTAAGACTTATTTATGAAGTTTTGAATGTTAAAAATTTAGAAAAACTCAACATTTTCATAATCTTATGCCAATTAATTTTGAGAAACCTGCACGCTGATTGGCGTATTTTCTTTGAAACGATCGATGGAAAGTCTAAAATTATCCTTTTTTTATTGAATAGTGATATTCAAATTTTCAAAAATCAGTCAGTTTAAGTGATTGATTTAGATGATTGGAAATTAATTCTTTTTATTTAAAATATTAGTGTTTCAAGAACATTTTGTTAATCGTGATTTCCACAGCGGAAGCTTTATGTAAAATCAAAAATTCGTTATTTATTAGAGCATTTATTGAATGAAGTTACATAAAATATAATAATTTTCCATTGAGACCATTTTAGCAGATCTGTGTCATACTAAAGGTTTACAAATTAGCAGTGTGGCCCTGATTTGAATGGATATCCTGTTCATATTAAACAAAACTTGCCTTAAAATAAAACTGATTTATTGGATTAATAATAGTGAGTGTAAAAGATCATAAAATAATTTTTCTTGAATTTATTTTTTAGAAAAAATAATATTTCATATTTGTTTCATTTCACACGTGCCGAAAATTATATTTTTGCAGATTTCATTTCCAAAAAGATTTAATTTATTTTTAATTGGAACTTTAATCAATGTGACGGCAACACTTTGAAAAAAGAAAAAAAATGTCCCATCAATGCGAAACGTGCTCGTGCAGCTAAATTTTATTTTTATTTTGTACGAAAAAAATTGTTGAAAAATATAGCTAAAATATTTATTTAAAAATTCCTTAAAAATAGAAATTTAATTTTAAGGGTAAAACATTGGTATCATTGAAAAGATAAATTTTTGATCTTTAACTTCATGTAAAAATCTTTTTTGTGCGGTAATATTTTCGGAAGTTATAGCAGAAACACGTCAAAATTTCGCTTAATTTTTAAATAAATAAAATTATAATTAAAAATTCCAAAAAATAACCCCCAGGTGCACATTCCCGGCCTCCAAGGTATACACGTGCCAAATGTGGTAGCTGTAGGTTGAATAGTGTGGCCTGTAGAGCGCCAACACACACACACACACGCACACATTGAGCTTTATTATAAGTATAGATGTACAAACGTACGTATTTTTATTTATTCATAATGGCTTATGTTTGCATGACCTCCACATTTGTACACAATATTATTTAAACAGACGCTCGGTATTTATGAATATTGTACGTAAGAATTGATCGTAATGAAGAGATAAGAACTTACCAATTATATTTTTTAAGTATTAAAAAATTGTCACATTATTTTATAATTTATAGAATTTATATTCTTTCATAAATTTATTTAGCTGTATATTAGATTAATAACTTCTTTCTAATCAGCATGTCTGCTGTCTTAAGCAGCTGACGAGTCGAAAATCAGCCAATGAGCACAGCGTAAGAACAACATGCGCAGTTACATTTATCATGTGACTACAGAGCAGCATGAATTCATTCATTTTATTCATTTAAAAGCATCAAATATTCACATTACTTTTAGTGGAATTTTGTGGTTAAAGGCTTCAAATTATTGCATTTAAAAAGACAATATAAAACTTCAAAGCATAGAATTTAATATAAGAATTTAAAATCACTAATTATCCGATTTTAGAAATCGGTATTTGATTAAACTTGTGGAGATTTTATGTATGACAAACTATCCAATGACAGTTATTTTGAATGTGAAGTAATTACGACAATTTTTAAAATGTAAAGTCCGTTCAAAATAATAATTATATCGAATTTCCCAAAACAACATTTATTCAAAAAATTATTAACTTGTTGAGTATTGAGCAAATGTGATATATTTCTTACACTTCTCTGTATGTTAGCTATAATTATTTTCAGAATAATTTACAGACTTTTGTTACTAAATATAATTCATTGTCTTTAATATTTGACATTTATTACATATGCAACTCGAATCCTTAAATATTCCTTTACATGTATATAAAATATAGCTGTTCACTTTAATAATCCTGTAAAGTTAACAGCTTTCAAAAAAATTCCCATAATTATTTACTGGTAAAGCGTTTTTCATTATTTGCTTGTTAATTCTACGTGTTTTTCTCAATTTTTTTTTATCAGATTGTACAGACGAATGTCAAATTCAACATTGTTCTACATTCCAACTCACATATCAATCTACTTGAAAGTAAGTATCCCGTTTGAGTTTTAATGATATTAATTAACATTTAATTTTGATTATAGTTGAATAAAAAAAAATTATTAATAATTCATTTTAAATTTTTATAGGGTTTGGATGATTATTCCTTTGACGTTTTTAGCTTGAATGAAAAAGCCAATGGTCAAGGTTTACGTTATTTGGCGTACGATCTGCTCAACCGTTATGGTCTGACTCACAAGTTCAAGGTAAGAAATAGTAATATTAAACAGTAGAAAGCAGTACATTAATAGCATATGTGCTTTTTTTGAAATTATTATTAAATATTACCTTTTGGAAAAGGTAAAATTTGTTTAAAATCTTTCATTTGAAGTAAAATTTAAAATAAAATGTTCAAAATATCATCGAGTTACATAAGACTACTTTCAAATTAAAGAAAGAGTTTTGCCGTCCAATCAAAATTTTTATTGATTAATATTATTAAATCTTCTTATATAGTTTGTTTACTCTAATCATGGTCCAAATACCTAATTTCTAATCAGTCAAATAGAGACGTATATTTCAAATTGGAAAAGTGCTCTAAATAGCGTAAAAAATTGAATATTATGCTGTTTAAATCAGTGAACTTACGATTGAAAAAATTAAGAGGCTTAAATTTCTACGTGATCTTGAGGTTCTGTTAATAATATTTAGTAAAATATTCTTTAAAGATTAATAATGTAAACAAAAAATAGGTTCATTTCTTCTGCTTCCATAATTTATCGAGTTATAATGCTTTACATTTCTTTGTTTTAGACCAATCGATAATAAATATCCCCTTGAGGTAAACAAACTTTATTTTAGACAAATAAATGATAAAATATACCTTAAAATCTACCACTTTAAGCAAAATAAATATTCTATTCTCATCTTACCAAATTTCCCAGTTATGGAGTTTTGAATCTCATTATTTTAGACCAATCAACATTGGTCATGAGGAAGCGCTTGACACTGACTGGAGACTCTTCTTATTGGCGGCCGTTGAAATGCTCTCTTATAGTTCAAAACAGTGATATTTCAGACTTGATATTATTATTAATATTACTAGCAAAGGTGTTGAGCATTCTTGTTTAAAATGTTACTGAATCAAGATTGTTGTAATGAACTAATAAATTTAGACTTTGCAATTACGTCAGAAATAGATTTATTGACTCAAATAATATAAAATATAATTCTTTACAGCAGCTAGGACATTTGCATGGCTATCTGTAACGATTAGGTATCTGCTATTGGGGCATGATAACAGTGGACATCCCGTGTATAATTGTTTCTGTGATCTTCTTTCGTATGGATTTATTGAGGGGTAAAATTTATTAAAGGAAAAAATGGTAGCTCAAAAATGTATTTCTAGCATGACTTATACTACAGCTATACAATCAAATATCATAGTATTATTAGAAAACACATAAAGACAGAATATACACATAAAGACAGAATAAAACTATTCTGAAATTGTTGCAAACATTTATCTTTTAACCTTATTGAAATCCTTTATGAAATAAAAAAATCTTTATTTTATGAAAATGAAAATCATAACATTTTTGAAACTTTTATGAAATTAAATATTTACGCAAATTCGTCCGATAATGCATGTCTCTCATAATGCGATTTCCTGTTATGTGATTTATATCTCCCGCTTAGTACTAGAGTCCACTGTATTAATTACTGAAAAGCAGAAATATTTAATATTCATCGAGTTGAAATATTTTAAATCAAGCTGATCATCTGAAATGTTTATCTTTCTTGCACTCGTTTCCAATATTGAAGTGGCTTTACTTGAAGCCCTAACCACAGGTTAAGAAACCTTAAGTTAATCTTCCAAGTCAAACTTCGGCTATAATAAGTGATATCAAGAAACAAAAATATTTTAGTATTTTAGCTAGCACTTTTAGAGGTTTAAGGGACAAGCCATTTGTAAAATATAAAAGAAAAATTTAATTACTCATGAAACTTTAGTTAAAAAGTTTATAACCTCGATTTCGCCAAGAATTTGATTAGAAAACTTTAACCATTCATACGATATGGCTTCATACGATATGGCGTCATTCATACGATATGGCTATGCCTTTATATCACACATGTTCACACCTTATTGCAATCACCGAATTGCCGCACCGAGGGAATGACGTGAGTGGCCCTCACTAACAGTTCAGGTACAAAGTAGTGATGGAAAATAACAAATCAAAAAGTTTGATGATTGTATTAGTATGATTTGCTGTATAAATAAAAAAATAATTCAAAAGTAAGCTTTCTGGGACTGATTTAAAAACTACGAGTAAATAAAAAAATCTTTCAAAAAATATGAGCATTTAATATTTATTTGCTGCAGTAAAAGACTTCGCTTGTAGTGTATAACTTTTTTCATCAATAAAGTTTAGGTTATTTTTTTTAAAGAATTCTTTATTTTTAGAAAGTTTTCTTGCAAAATTATATTATTTTCTATATTTATAAGGAAAATAATTCCAAGAAGATAATTTTCAGTGGGGGGGGGGGGTAATCATAGAGGAGAAAAAAAATCAATAAAAATATAATGTTCTGTTTGGGAGGGGCGCAGTTTTGGTAGTTCTGCAGGATCACTTCAATACGACTTAGCGATTCTTTGAGCCTTATTGCCAGTATAATTTCTGTTTAAAAAGTAATGTTCGCCATCCAGAACGTCAAATTATACGTCCTCAAAAAGTCGTATATTTTTGTTATTATAGAAACCGGAAAGTAAATGATAGGATGTAGAACAAAAACATGTTCTAACCGGAGAGAGGGGTTAACAGGTTAACTCCTTTTCTGGGAACAATGTATCTCGGCAATGACCACAGATTCCGTTTTCGAGCTGAAAGCGGTTACTTACACCAACAACCTTGAAGATTGCGCAAGGGGTAGAAGGGATATATTCTACAAAATTCTTTTCAAGGTCGTCAGAATCTTTATGGGATTTACGTTGCCATAAGAAAAAGACACGGCGAAAGGAAAGTGAAATTGTTATGCAAAATAGAATATAAAGCTCATAAATAATTATACATGCACGTTTTTTTTTTTTTTTTTTGTATATAAACATGACTTAGTTATATATTTTCTTTCGCTAAATAATGAAATTATTATATATGCGTACAGGAATTTGTAATTCCATAGAAAGCAAGCCGGAATTCTCCTAAATACATTTCATCAGTTGAATGTTATTTTAGAAATTCACATCAAAGTTTAAAACAAAAAACAGCGAATCAATTATAAGATCTTACAAAATTATGATCATCAGCTGTTGTATCCAGAAATTGAAAAATAATGCATTGAAAAAATGACAGTAACATTTAAAATTCAACTGAGAAATATGCTTAAAAATACCTATGATATAAAAGGTTTTACAAAACTAAATTATTGACACCTTCCCAAAAAATATCATTAGTTAGCATAGGAGTGAGGTAACTTAACTCTTAACCAATTCGTAAAAAGAGAAAAAAAAAGTTTATCAAAATTTCTAAAAATTATCAAAATTTTTAAAAATTTATCAAAATTTCTAAAAAACCCATAGAATCTCGAAAGAAAATTTTTTAAAAATATATCTAGAGAGAGAGAGAGAGAGATTTAACACTATTATCTTGGTACCAACAGTAAAATTCTCAAAAGACTGCGTTGTTCTACTGGCTTTATATAAGTGAGAAAATCACAGTTAATAAAGAGGAAAACCTAGAATAAAAATAGAAAAATTAAAGAAAATAGTTAATTTAAAACATAAAAAATATGTTCTTTCCGAGCAAGTGAGTAATGGTGAATTCAAATTTCTTTAAATGAACTTATATTTCTGTATACTAAAAATTTTAGTTTTATAACAATGATTTATTCCTTTATTATTTTTAAATTTTATATTCATGTTCAGAAATTTACCAGGAAAAAGTATGGATGTGAAAGATTCAAAAATGTTTTATAATAATGTATTCTTATATAAACCTTTAATATTTATTGTTTATAACAATTCAAAAATTAATATAAATGAACAAAAATTTGCACACTTTGAAAGGTATATTTAAAAGTAAATTGTTTTCGATTTCTGACTAATGCTCATTAATTTTTTGTAGTTTTTTGCATAAGTGCTCATTACTTTAATTTTATCGTCATTCTTTTAGCTAACTTACATTTAACGTTAATTATCCAAATTTATATCATCATTTCGTTTAACATAAACATCATTGTTAAAATTTAAAACGAATAAAGACCTATGTGCGTATTTTAAAAATAAATTTACAAACAAAAAAAAGCTTACAAAATGATAGCTGAAGATACAGAAAATCGACATCATTTGCAAGTCTTTGTAAGAGCGTTATTCTTAGCATAAATGTTATCATAACTTATTGCAATCATAAAATTTTTTTGTTTTCCATAATCACGAAAATAAAACAACCTTTGTTGTGCACACGCCGTGGTCAAGGATCAAGGTCGTCTCAAAAACTTTTCACCGACTCAATCCTTCCACTCGATTGCGCAAGGTCAAGGTAACGTCTTGCCAGCCTTTCAAAAAAAATTGAAAAAAAAATATTGGCTTCATTTCCTCGAAAAGAGCTAAACGGTCAGTATAAAAGTGAAGTAATTAATCAGGAATTCTCTTAGAAAGCGAAGTTTTCGTATTTTATTTTAAACCGTCAAGTTGGTCATTGTTTCGTTTTGTTTTTTAATAAATCTCGGTTCATAGGAAGAAACATCACTTAATCACGTGCAATATATTGTTTCGTCATGAAATAACTGCCGAATCTGTCTAGATAACATTAACACCCTGCTATGTATTCTAAAGTGGTTCTTTTGCGGTTTCTATTTTAAATAATAGCGATCCAGATTTGTATTGCTCTGGAACAGTACTTCTTTGTATAAAGTCTCGATTGAATGCGGCATTCCATTAATGTTTTCTGGTTGCAAAACTTAATAGCAATTTGTTTCCATTATTAGCACCATTAATATTATCAAATTAATAATTAAAAATAACATAGAAAATCCTGTTCCTTTTAATATCTTCCTTTAAATTTTCCGGATAAATAGGCGCTCCAACATATGGAACGATTTTTAGATGAACTGACTTAATTTGTTGGATGTCAAAAAGGAGATGAGATATCATTGTTATAGTAATCATTAAATTAATACATTATATGCAAATTTTGTCTTCCTTCTTAAGAAATAACTTTTTATATCAATTATTCAATTATCGATTTACCAGGATTGGATCTGGTCCCATTAATCCAGATAATTGGAATTCTGCTTTATTGATTTTTGAATATAATTGAGATATGTTGTAAAATAATGAATTCAATAGGCGTATGTATAAAACTTAATCATGCTCTCTGTGATAAGGTTTTATATTATTGAAGTTTTGATTATTTTGCTTTAAAGAAATTACTCATATGCTGTAGCTTAAAAATTTTTGCTCCTGTATGACTTGAGAAATATAATTTTTTATATCTTTTATTAAATATTTAGTATTAATAAGAATGATAAAATATAACAAAGTAATCATTAATTACCTTTAAATTGCCAAATTTATCTTCTATAAATGGAAATGTCGGCCAAGCAATTGAATGCAAATAAATACATTTTTTAAACTATAATTTTACTTAAAGAACCAAGGTTTTCAAGAAAGATTCAGATCATCAATCAATCTCGAAGTATATTTTCTAAAATAGCATATTTTAAAACAGAATATTGGTATTCTAAACAAGAAATATTGATATAAACAGAGAAATAATCAAGACATATTCTGTTATATTTGGAAATGAAATAAATTCTTGTAACAGAAATATGCTCCGAAAATAATTAAACGTATCCGGGAGTTTTCGTTTATCAAATTAATTAATTCTGAATTATGTTTGTACATATTGCTAATTAATTCATTGTATATCAGATAATTATTTAATATATGCTCAAATAATGTTTCACATGAGAAAATTGTTTCATTTGTAATTGTAAAGAAATAATCATAAACATTAGCCACACCTAGAGTCTTGTTCAAAGGCGCGGTTGAAGCAGATATTCATGTTTTTATATCCGAAGTTCACTCGCACATTCAAAAGAGTTAAAGGTCATTCTTCTTTCTGCAATGCATACCTTTACTTAATTTGTTAAGACGATAGCTATATGATCATGTTGATTGCTTAATCTTTCTTTGTGTCGTTATCAATATATAATTCACATCCTGCAAGATTTAGTTTTCATTTTCTTGCATTCAAAGATATTGGCTAGGCATTTAATTTTCATGCTATTTTGATCAGATAGTTCAAAGAAAATTACCCATTTATGCGCAATCGTTATTGACGCTGACCTTTATAAAACCACGAGCAACCTCTCAGGGAAATGCATCAGTAATTTTCAGATTATGCAGAATAATTTAGACGAAACAGATTTCAGTTTTTTAAAAATATTTATTAGTTTAAAAACGGGAAAGAGCGACGTCAACAAAAGTTTTTTATAAAATGAGTAGCAATATTTTGAAAGCAAAATATTTAAATTTGTGGGCTTTTTCATATTTTAACGGCATTTTATATCATTATATAACGCTAGCGCGATTACTACTTAAAATCACTACTGGACTGAAGAGTAATTTGACTCTGTTAATTCAATTTTTAAAATCTAAATAGAAAATTATTTGAGGAAATTGCAAGTACTTTCGTATAATCACGGAATCAATATTCTCTATTAGCGGACACTTCGCCAATCTGGCCTCTTTCACTATTTCTGCTCTTGCAAAATAGGTGAGTAGAAAGTGTTAAAAAATGTAGAAAGTCGCTGCATGCAAGACATTAGTCAGGAATTAGGAATGTCAGTTGGGAATGTCATAAACATGAGGCTGATACTTCAATTTTGAATTTTATTTTGTAATATTTCTTAAACCTAACTATAAAGAAATAAGGTCATTAGTGCAATTATGTGTGCAATTATTTTTTTAATTCAAGAACTGTAAGTTTTAATACTTATTCCTCAAAATAATTCATTATATCTTTTGGCGATAGTGGCAAACAATCTGAATTAATCATTTGAATTTTTATAAAATTTAGGACAGTTTGCGATTTTTAAAATATTTTGGACTTACGTTCAAATTATTTCAATTCGAAATAAATAATTTCTCTTCATAAAAAATAAAGAATCTATATATTATATCTTTTTTTTCCTTGCTAGATTGAAATAAAATTCAAAAGAAATTAATTTATTAAGAAAACGAAAATTGTACCGAATTATTTTCACAGACCATATTACCTTTTAAAAGGATGCTCTGTGAAATTTCAAATTTGAAAGTAAAAATGAAAAGTGAAAGCAAAAAATATTTAAAAACTAAAAAAAAGATAGACTGCACTAATAACCAAGTTTTTTCCCTTTTACAGCACCGTCTCATGGTCGCAATCTTATTTTAAAATAAGAGTGCCCAAATTATCCCCAGGTACTTACTTTATTTCAAGAAAAGTAAAAATATCACTCTTTGTTTGAACTTTAATCAGAACTTTATGGTCCTTATTTCGTAGTAGATTAAACAGGCAAAACTCTTACCGTTGTAATAACAGAAGTCAATGTGCATTACTTCTACCCAAAAGTTTTCTAGTTTTTACGAAAAGAGTCGTATTACTAGATGGAATGGAATTACAATCTCACACTTTTTTGAATTTTTATCTGCATGAAAATTACCATGAATAAAAAAGAAAAATTAAGAGCTTCGAATTTTTACTTTTTAACTTTTTATAGCATTTTATTCGATCTTAATAGTTTCCAAGAATTTTTTATGTACCAAATGACATTCACACATGGCATTTAAATAACAGGGTAGGGAATTTTAACAGGATGCAACTGGTTGACTCCCCTTTAATGAATATCATAAAATGGAAGTATTGTTTTCTTTCACTTTCGCATCACGTAATCTCAGATTGCTCAGGGGAAAAAATGATCCCATTGTTTTAACTTAAAAGTTTTACATGGAATGGAAAAGATCACCATAAAATTATACCGGCTGGAAAGTAAAAGATTAATCAGAATGTCTGCAGTCTGAGAAAAACGTTGAGCTTTGTTTCATGATAACAAATTTACATTCATTAAGAAAAAAAATTAAATTACAAAACTATTTGGTATTTGCATTGTTTTCTCTCTCCCTCTTTCGATTTATATATGTAAACATGTTTTACGAGTTTCTTGGCCGAATAGAAGAAACTTGAAATTTTAAAACTTTGATTTATTTCACCACGGGAGGCATGCTTTATACAGAAAAAAAGCGGTAAGATATACGTCAGTCTACATCGCGATACAAAAGCAGAGGAGCAAGAAAAGGCCAAAATTTTTCACTTCAATCATTTTACTATGAGATTTTGAGTGGAATTTCTTTGACACGTATAGTGTTAGGAAAGGGAAATTTAGGTATGTTTAAAAGAAAACTAAACATTATGTTAAAACATTATGTTAAAAACATGTTCTAAACATTAAGGATTTTTATCCCTCCAAGCGGAGCTTGAGAACCTGCTGAAGTGAGCAGTTTTCTAGAGAGCATGTTAATAATAATTAAATTTTTTAAGAGTGGAAGTGGATCAGGAAATAAGAGACTATTTTAGAATGAAGTTAATATATATATATATATATATATATATATATATATATATATATATATA
>JAPMOR010013100.1:421431-489420 GCA_026543865.1 Argiope aurantia
TATATATATATATATATATATATATATATATATATATATATATATATTGAGAGAGAGATAGAGAAAAAAATACAAAGACAAAATAGTTTTGTAATTATATATATATGTAATAATAATTTGAAAAAGCAACTGTGGAAGTTTTTAATCATTTTTATTCTAACTTCAAAGAAATAATCCAATTTCTAGGGCTTATCAAAATATTTTTATCCAAGGCAGTTAGAGAACTGCATAAGACGGTAGAAAGCAAGAAAGAGACAGCATGAGAAAATATTCGGAGCTTATATAGTTTTAGAAGAGAATAGGTCGACTCAGCGTTTTGATACGTGGGTAAATTAATGGCCTATTTATCTTGAGTAAACAAATGCCATTTGCCTAATAGTATATAATATAAGAGAGAGAGAGAGTAGATATATGTACTATAGAGTTACGAAAGAGATCTTACTATAGAGTCATTTAAAAATAGCCGTAACTCCATTCATTTTCATCTTGAGTGATTAAGAGGGAACTTAATTGCAGTTTTCGATGTTGTTTGAGCAGGTCCGATCCATGAGCATTGGAGAGAAATGCGGCGCTGCTTCGTAAAAAAACAAAAAAACAAAAACAGGAAGAGAAAATCCTATATTGGTATTTTTTTATGTAAATTAGTAAAGAATATTTATCTTTTATATAAGTTCTTTTTCTTAATCTTTAAATTATGGATCGATGAAATCTTAAAATGTCTTTTTCAAACGGAAACCCTTATTTTAAACTACTTGAAGATATCGTTTATTTTCTATTATTCTAGGGGGTTGCCAATTCTCATTTTTCTCATTTGCAATAAAATTACTGTCAAAAAATCATGTGATGCAATAGAACAGAGAAATAAAATTATATATTGGGTGATTAGAAAGCATATAGATTAATTTCACATAGATTGAGTGAAATTATAAGGCTTACCTTTTCACCAAAGCAATGCAAAGAAATAAGTGTTTATTAGTAAAAAATCTATAGAGCCTAAAAGGAAAGGTCAAAAATATGTTATGCAAAGAATGCAAAGAAGGGTATGCAAAGAAAAATTCTAGAAAAAAATATTGCCATGTAAAATAAAATAAAAAATTGGATGAAAAAAAAATTTTGTGAAGAAAATGTTTCCTATTTTTTAATAATAATTAAATACTTTATTTATCAAAAACCAGTAAACTTAGCTTTTATGGCTGTCAAAAAAAATTTTTTTGATTTCATCTCTTCACTTTTTCCTAATTCTTTTGTTGAAAAATTACTTTTTCAAATGATTTTGAAGACTTCCTGATCAAATCTGAATACAAGAAATAACATGGATAATTATTATTCAGTTCGATTAGCAATTGCCGTGATCTCAACCTGAAACTAAAAGACTGCCACAAAAATTTTGAATTGTTCGGCTGACGATAGAGGTAACCTTCATTTTTTTTAATGATAACAAAAAAAAGTTAAAAATGATTCTTGACAATACATATTTACTCGTCTCTGAACTTGATTACAAAATTATCCTGGTATACGATTAATAAAGAAGAGAAAACTAGCGAACTACACAGTGATTCCTTTTAAAACAAATGCGTGACTTATTACGAAATTAGCATTAAATTCGAGACATTTGTGTTGAATGCTTTGTTCTTGTGAGTTAAATGTTTTCAGAATTTAAATATTTAAAGTGTTTAAGTTTAGTTTTTCATAAATTTAGAATGAGGAAATGCTGTCGAAATAGATGAAAGACTGCTTTACTACTTAACAAGAAAAATCAAAAATATTCTCCCCTTTGGCCTTTTCATAAACTTCTACATGAGGAAAGTGTTTTTACACTTGGCAAATCAGGTGTAAAAGGAAGTAACAACATTTTCGTTCAAATGTCAACTTTGGTCCAAATTGGACACACATCTGCAATTGATATATTGGAACCAGAGTGTTGACACACGCACCGAAAGTCAAACAGACAGTCTACTTTTAACTGTTTCTAATGCGAAGTTTGATGCCATTTTACAATGTTCAATCTACAGTTAGTCCACAAACCAAATTTTCTTCATTTATTCCGTGACCGTTTTTTAAAATATCGCGCTTGCATACACACTAATATACAAACAGTCTACCTTTTGGTGTATATGATTAACCTTTTATATGAGTCTTTATTATAAAAATCACATTACTAAAATAAACAATCTACTTTTTGTCGGATCTTATGCAAAGTTTGGTGCTAATCTACAGTTAAATCCACAAAACGAATGTCCTTCCTTTAACCTACGGCTTTCTTTAAATCTCGTGTTCACATACCAGCTAATAAATAGATAAACCACTCACTTTTTGTAGATATGATTCAAAATTTCATCTGAATATCCATCTGTGATGTAAAAATAATATACAAAATTTCATCAGCATAGCTTGTTGTATATTTGAGTTATCGTGTTCTCCCATTCATAAACAGACAGATAGGCAGTGTGACCTTTGGTGAATTAAGTTAAAAGTGTGATAAAAAACTACAACTTTGGTTGTAAGACTGTATACCAAATTTTATTTGTCTAGCTTAATAAGATATATAGATACTGTTACGAATTTGTGACATTGCTTCCCAGCGCAGTAAGTCTCCTAGTATAAAAAAAAAATAGTTTTACAGATATAGTAATGCCTGCTGAATGGATGTCAAATCAAACCAAGGTCTTGTTGGTGATTTGGAGACGAATATAGCGACAATAATGAAGGACCCAGAACTTTTGAGAATCTTGGCGACAGTTCCATTAAGACTTGTTTTCCAGCGTTTGCTCTACAACATTCTGTGCCCTGCCTTGAAAACTATAAAAAACTTAGAGTCAATAGGCAATCAGTAGAGGATTAGACGAGTCAATTGAATGAAACTTAAGCTATTAATCAATACAAAGTTTTCGAGTTGAGAGAGAAAGTGGTTGAATGAAGCCTCTCTTTGGTCCGCTGTTAGAATTATTTAATAAAAATTTTCTGCTCGTGTGCTGCTGTTTACTGCAAATGATGTTCTTGTATACACTTCAGCTGTGTTTGGTACTGTATATTCGTCCTTTCGAAAAGAATAAAGTCTCGTTGATTGTTATCGAGCCAGCTGGACTTCACACCTTACAACCCACGGACAAATTTAAGAATATTTCCGTAGCAATATACAGATAGAAACCTAAACTGATTGTTTCTGATTCATGCAGATCTGAAACATGGAGTTTTGTAAGAATTACGAAGTAGAATATTATGACCATTGCAATAATGTCTCTTTGCTTATTTCATATATGAGAAAATATATAGATTGATGATGTAGTTATAAAAAATAGCCTTACAATAAGTAAACATTCAGTTAATAACATGCTGAAATACATTTATAATCGAACCTCGGTTATCCGGTTTTCTACTAATAGAGCGTCTATTAATCAAATCTGTATCAGATAAATGAGCTTTGTTTTCCATTTTTTAATACCGTGAAAGTTGGCATTGCAAACATTTTTTGAAATGAGAAGGTCTGTAAAATTTCCTTACTGAGAAAACTTTCATAGCTGAAAAGTTATTTAAAGAGAAAAAAAAAGGCAACATTCGATAGTGATATGAGCAAATTCTGTTCATTCTCAAAAAAAAAAAATTACACTGTAAATGTATCGTAAAGTTTCGAATAGTAAAGCGGGATGAAGGGGAGGGATATTCTTTTGAGATCACCCTAAAATAATCATTGGTTAAATACAAAAATTAAAATTAGTAACATTAACAAATTTTCTTATCAAAAGTAATTAATGACTTAAAAAAACGTGTAAGAAACTTAGAAACTAATAAAAAAATTTATAAAATGCTAATAATTCGAGGTACTACTTAAGGACTAACTTTTATAATTTCGAATAAACAATTTTAGAAAACTTTGTCGAAAGAATGAAATCATAATTTAAAATTTAGTCTTTATTTACCAAGTTTTCGACTATCCGGAAATATTACTATCCCTGTCAGCTCGTATAATCAAAGTTCAAAATTGTAATTAATGAGCTTTCACATAAATCATTGCAATGCTGATCAATTTTACCTTTATTCTTTTCAAGCTTATTTTTCTTAAAGTGAAAATTCAAAATTTATGAGAAGGCTGTTATTCAAAACTTCAGCAGTAAGATGAAATGAATGGGATAAAATCTGAATAAACCGGGCGAAACCTTAATTTAAATTCATACATTCAACAGAATTAAAAATGTATGTTTTTCTTTGTTAATATTAATGGTCTTTGAGTCTACTTAATTATTGCTTCTCAATTCAATTAAAATGCTGCTCAAACTCCATTTACCTGAAACAAAAATCAAGATTCTAAAATTAGAGTTCAAAATCAAACTATTCCTGAAACTTCATTGCTGTGCTCAAGTCTTTCACTCTTGGAGTGCTCTTTTTATCTCAAAATCCTGCGCTTTCTCATATCCCTAAAAGTGAAATAAACTTTCATTGAGAAAAAAAATTATAGTTTATAAGACCTTAATAGTGGAGAAGAAATAATCCAGATGTAAGTCTTTTTTTTTTCTTTTCCTTTCTCCTGTAACTGTTCTCTGCAAAGGAACGAATCAAGTGAAAACAGCATCAATGTTGACAAAGTTTGAATATCACGCAAGAGGAGAGAGAAGCGAATTTAATATGAATTAACCTTGAAACAGAAAAACAGCCTTAAAGCTATTATACATTCAGATAATCTAACCCAAAACATCTTAAACCATTTTCACTCACGACCTCAATTGGGCTACAAACGTATTCAATGATTCCAAATGTGTCTGGAAGGAGAGGGAAGGTTTAGTTTGCTCTTATTCTAAAAAAGGGTTACTTTTTAATCACACTAGCCCGAGCTTCGCTTTAATTTCTGAGTTGCATGAACTCTTATTTTTCTTCGATGATTCTAAAATATGCCAATTCCAAAATTCTATATATGCAAATTCCCATCTAAAATTACATAAGCTCAAAATACTTTCTCATGGTTTCTTTTCTCTGCTTTTACCTTTCTTTACGGACGGAGTCTCCCGCTACCCATGGTTCTTACAAAGAAATCTTAATAATGAATAAAAATGGAACTTTTTTCGAACCATTATGAAAAATAAAAGATGTTGTTAAATAGCTTAAATAACTCCGCATCTGCTTCTCCTTAAATCAAAAAATGATTTACATATATATGAAATACAGCTTATAATAAATGAGCAGGTAAAGCATTTTCTTTACATAGCAGCTTTATTCCTTTTCTTCATCATTATGGGAAAAATCCAATTTTAAACGTCTTTTAAAAGTTCTTTCTTAAAACCATAACAAAGGAGTGACACTGCCGCCACAAAAAAAGGAGGAGAAAAGTGGATATGGCAGGGCTGGTAGTACATTCAAACCTTACATAGCTTCGAAAGATGATTCTCTTTAAATCTAGGTAAGCAGGCGTTTATTTTAAGAGCGTATGTTTCACTTAATATTTTCACTTCACACAGGACAGCTGAAGTTACAGAAATTAGATTCTGAGAAGCCAGATGTCCGTGAAATTCAGAAGCTATAGGGCTTTATTATATTTGAATTTAAATTATTGAAAAATAATTAGTTTTAAAAATGCATGCAAATTGAATTTCTTACATATATATTGGAAGGAAAGAAAAAATACAAAAGAATAGGAACTAATTAATGCTTAACAAAAAAGAATCTAGCTAAGCAAATTTATTTATAAGATTTTGGAATCTGCGGCTGCCTTACGGTATGGTCTTGGTTTGAGATGGGAGTGTTCGAAACTGGATCCCAGCTAAAGTTCCTCCGCGAAGATCGGATAGGTTCATGTTAAATCAGATGTCGATGGTCAATCGTCCTCTCTGATGTGAAATAGTAATTTGGAGAGGAGATGCTGGCTAAAATGTCGTTCTCGGCTTCTGATTAAGGTTCAAAATTACAAGATTCGCCACAAAATTAGCCTTCTGTTTCTTCGAAAAGAGGCATTAAGTAAACAAAATTATTAAATTCTGATTAAATTATTTTAATCAGAACAATTTTTAATTAATTAATTTACATCGACATAAGCGAATTACTATTAAGCGAATTTACTATTAATGATTTTACGACCTTAGAGTTATTTTCATAATTCCACTTTAAGTTGGGTGCCATAATTTAAGGCACTCAAATTTAAATCAATTAGAGGGAACGGAAAACGAATTGTTGTTTAAAAAAACATCCAATCCGAGCACACAAAAAAGAGTCAATTATTAACTATTTTGCAAATTTATAGCTCCAATAATAATAATAATAAAAACTCTATAATAATAATAATAATAACTCTCTCTTTTTTTCATAAGTTAGGCTTAAACTTAAGAAATAATTATTATTGGGAAAAATCAAAAATCTCAAATAATTAGAAACTCATTTTAATGTGAATCCTTTAAAAATTCGAATAAACTATTTTTTTTTTCAAATCAAAATTTTTATTATTATTATAGAGTTACAAAAAATCTTAAATTAATTGATAAATAGATTTGATCAAAATAAATTTGATCTGGTATTTTAAATCCGATATCAAATTTTTGAGCATTAAATTCTAAAAATATATACCGTTTTCTGTGTGAATGCTATAAATTTTGAACTACAAATTTGTCTAGTATTTGTAAGTCTGATCACAAATTGATTTGTGACCTTTTTTCGAAGTTTATTAGATAAGGGTTGAATCATCCTAAGTTAAATGAATACAAAAATAACCTAAAGATGTGACAATGAAGAAAAATAATTTATGACTGTGGGGATTTTTTCTGTTAAAGCTTTAGCTTAGTTCTTATGGTGTGTATTCCCGAGTCTCATGAAAAGGAAATGGTGTAAAGGTTTTAATTTATTCAAAACCGTTGCACTAAACGGGAAGGTGGTTGAGGAAATTCCTATCATTTAGAGATCAATGATTTGACGGGAATTCAGAATTCCCCTGCAGTTCAAGACTTAAAGTAAAGCTTCATATTTGCATATTTCAGATTTCAAATATTAATGAAATGTTAAGAAACTATATTAAATATTTTAAGTTTGAGATTGCGTTTAGGAGCATGAAAACCCATATATTTATCACAGAAATCATTCAGTAGAAATTGTTTTAATGTCTTAAGACAAATATATATGTAATTATTTTCTTTTATGTTAATTTTATTTGTATATTTCGTATATTTATTTGAGTTCAGAAGATGATTGCTATAAATTTTGCATTGTTGGTTCTGAAACCGTATTTTTTGACAAAAAGATACATCTCCATAAGTTATTTTCTGTACCCCTCCCCCTCCCTATTGTTTGTGGAATTGGAGTTACAATGGGCTTTTTAAAATTCATCGATAATCAAAGAAGTAGAGTCTCAATTTTTTTTTATACGTTTTCCATAAGTTATTTTATAATAGACCGATTTAAGCGAATACTATTATAGCTTCAAATGGCCTATAAATTTTCCTTTTTTTTTGTTGTAAATGTATTTGGATTTGCTTTGAACCGTTGCGTATAAACAATTAAAATCTCTGATATTATGTATAAGGTTAATCAATTAATCGGAAGAACAAAAGGACTGAAACTTTTCAAAATATTGTACCACAAGAATAAGAGTTAAAATTATATGTACCATTATAAAAGTATTTTCCAATTAAGAGTCAATGCATCTTAAATGGAGCTTTTATAATCAAAACACATTTTAAATTTGTATTATTCAACAGTATTTTCAAATAAAACTTTACCAACCTCATAAATATAAATATATTTATGATGTAATAAATAATTGATAAAAATACATAATAAATTCTTGAAATAAATAATTGGCAAAGATGTATAATAGCAAATATTATGATTTATTATTGATGAGGATTAATGTGACATCTGAGCCTCGTATATTGTAATCAGTTTCGCTTCGAAGGTTTTTTTTTTAATAATTTCAAGCACAAGTAAGATTTAAGTTGCAACCGTGTCCTATAATTATTTTTAATTAATACCATAGCAGAAAATACAATTTCACATTGATTTTATTTCGTAAAAGACATTAAATATCTTGTTCTTTTTCAAAAATTTGATTACATTCATATCTTCTTTTTAATCAAAAATTGCTAAATTTATTTTTTTAACTCATTCATGAAATTTCTGAGCAATGGAATATCTAAAACTTGATCTTCTTCTTCGACTGAAGCATTATCTAGAAAAGTATTTTAGTATCTGACTAATATCACCACAACCATGGGCACTAATTTAAGAGAGACACCAAAACCGGAATATATATATATAACATTAAATATTAAAATAAAATGATAAAAATGATGAAAATTTACTTTTATTTTGAGCAAATTTTACCAAAAAATATAATGAAATGCATCTCTATTTATACATGCACCATAGGTGGAGAAACTCTGTAGTAGAGGTTTCTAGTCAATATTAAACGATTCCAAGAAAGCCTGAATTTTATATTAAGATATCATATTGTAGGTGCTTACAGAGCAACAGCCATTATTCTAAAAATGTATATTTCTGACTCAATTTGATCTTAGATATAGAGATTCATCGAAATCTCGACTTTAAATTTTTTGAAGATTATAATATTTTCTCTTTATATATTACGCTTTGTATACGAGGAAATAGAATATGGAGAAAGATTCAGACACCTATAGTCAGCTTACTTTACAAAACTTACAGTAAAATTGTTAAAATTACAATAGAGGTATTGTAAAAATATCATAGGTGATATACTTTGTAATAATGAAAAAATAACGAGAAATATTTTAACGTATAATTCGTAAGTTTTAAGCTGGATGTGAATGCTTTTTTTCATTGCAATGCACTTGCAAGTTCGTCAGCACTTATGTTAATATATATATTAAACTATCTACATTCTCCGAAGGTAATTTTCAATGACTAATAGCAGGTCTCTTAAAGAAAATTGCCTTTTCGGTGAAAATTATTGTAATGGTAAAACTCTACAGAGTTGAATTTTGAGGAAAGGGAAGAGAGGAGAAGGAAGAACATGTGACCAGTAAGCCGACTTACAAGAATGCTGAACCATGTGCACATAGTGGTAAAACTTCGACGACACGTGTTCGCCAAAGTCCTTGTCCCTGGCATTGCACAATCTAGTTTTGTCCCTGGATCCTAAGAACCTTTATGTTTATTTTAATGTGATACAAAAAAACGTGCTTCTGTAATTTTTTCTTTGTTTACCTTATTTATTTCTACTTTTATAAACATAAGATGAATGTTCTTACAATATTTTGAATCATTTAGTTTTATGGCTCTAACTTTATCAAAATTAATCTTATTATATAATTGTCAAAATAGTAATATATATATATAATATTATTGTTTTTCAAAATTTTCTGAAGAACTTCCTTAATTCATGCAACAATTTCAAGAATAATTACTTTAAAAATACGAATCTTGTCTTTCTTTTTATGATTCTCTAATCGTATGTTTTGTTAAAATGCACACTAATTAAGATTTTTCTTCGTATGAAGAAATTCGAAAATTTCCGTCCTGTTTGAAGCATTTATTAATTGGCACTCTTATCAGAAATTGTCAGGACTTATTTGCATACTCTACATAACATAGTGAACAGATTTAGCTCTCACAAACCGAAGCTGTCCCCAAAAATTAATTTTAGCATTAGTACCAACATAAGAGTCTGATAAGTACCAAAAAATCTGCAACGTGGCGCACTATAATATGAGTGCTTATGTATCTTAGCGCCTTGAAGTTCGCCAGCATTTACTGTATTCAAGCTTGTGTACTTAGGACTATATGATGCCTGCACCACAGTGTCTACACCTTCATGTCGGCACAATATTTAAACCACCCTAAAAAATTTAGTTCACTTTATAACCAATCCAATAAGAATCTAGCAAGCGTTATTCACTCATTTCAAGGTCTTAATTTCATTTAACAATTTCGCGAATAATTTTAAAAAGTGTGTAGAACACGTAATGTCATATTTTTATCATCTGGGTTAAAGTGATTTATTTATCTTTCAAATTTTTATAGTGCATTGTTCTAGTGGGTGAGACAACGTAAAAAAAACACATTTTTGTAATGTCTTTATTGACGAGTAAAGCCTTCGTTTGTATTTATGGACAGGATAAATATTTAACTGCTATAGTTTTTATCGAATATATTTTTGAAACACATTTCTGAGATTTCCATCTCTTTTATAAATTAAAGTAAGTCTGATAAATTTGCTAGTTAGATTCCTGATAACCAATTATAAAATTCCTTAATGTAATTATTGCTCAATTAACGAAATTTCCTTTACCAAAGAATTTTTCAAACTCAGCACATAGAGTACTTAATTTTATTCGGATAAGAAAAATTTCGACCATTAAAATTTCAAGAATAACTCTTCTTTCACCGTGTACAATCTTAGTTATTTCCTATCCTGGTTAAAATAGCTAGTTGCAAAATATGTCTAACTAAAGTCTTTGACAATAAAAAGTTTTCTTCACTGAATTTCGGTAAAATGTTTTAGGCATCTTCTGAGCCGTACTTTCAGAAACAATAAATTCGAAAGCAATAAATTATACACTTTGTAATCTAAGTAGAATTCTGAAGATCTGTAGAAGTCTGTAAGGAATTTCTGTTATTTTATCTCTGTGTTTCATGATAGCATTCAGTATTCCAATGTATTTCCCTATTGTTTTTCTCATCTATGGGTTTTAGTAATATAAAAGAAACTTCTGAGCTTATAACAAAAATAGAAAAATAAAAGACTTCAAACTGAGGAAAAAAATCCTTTCACCGTTTATAGATAAGCATTTAAAAAATATGAAACAACAAGATTTCCATGACCAGAATCGCGATGGAATATTCTTTAAAATTCGTGAATTCTTGCGAATATACTTCGCAAACTTTTGTTCTTGAAGATTGCATTGCACGCTTCTTCTTGATCGTGAAGCAATAGCCTCTTTCAAAAATTCCATCACCTTGCGGTCAAAATTGTCAGACAGCATATTCCCTGTGACTTGTTTTCCTCAGATCAATGTTATTTATGAAATGACTCTACTTTATAAAATATAAATACCGAAAATTCAAAAATAAATCGAAAAGCAAAGCTCATGACCCTTCTATCTAGAGAAAAAAAGAAACTTTGAACAGCTTTTCATACAAGATTTACCTCTACGCAATTGATAACGCTGGATAAATTTTATTGTAAAAAATTTCTCTTTAAGTCTTTGTGGATATTTCTGGTTTCTTATATTGATATGAACTCTAAAACTTTTCTTTTTCATTCTTCTTGTGGTTTAAGACTTTATTTTTTGCCGACCGCGAAAATATTTTGAAGGGCACTCTTTTTATTTTCAATGTCATTCGTCATAGTAGAAGAAAGATGCCAATTCAAGGAATTGTCTTTATTGACTTATAATGCAGAGTATCGAATTCGTAAATTTTTTAAATGCTGTGAAATGAATAAAATAATGCTTTAAAATTATTCCACATTTCACAATTGATTAAAAATTATTTCAAAATCATTCAAATTTGAAAATTATTTCAAAATCAAAAATTAAAATGATTTAAAAGTTATTCCAAGCTAAGAATTAGAAATTATTTCAGTTGCATCGAAAATACTTGTGAAGCAGAATGAACAGTTCCTAAGCCAAAAGCAGATATCTCTTTAATCTAATGGGCATGAAGAGAAGGGGGGGGGGGTATAAACACACTCTATGACTAAAACTAATTAAATTATCATTTTAAGATATGTTTTAATTGCTAATTAGAATATTCAAAGGCCAAATTTATAAAAACAAAATGTTACCACAAGCTTAATTTACAATTAAATTCAATATCTACGGTAGGATCGTTAAATTAATTTTGGCCAAATATAGAAATTTAAAAAATTTGAGTTTCAATTATACAAAATGAGAATCAATTGTTTGTTTCTCATACAAAAATTTATTTCTTGCTGCTAGCTAAAATGGCATAGATTCGGCGTGCATGTTAATGATTGTCGAACAATTCGTAAACTTGACGACGAAAATGTACCGTAAATTTAATTCTTGTCAATAATTGAGATTAGCGGAGAACTAAATTTGATAGCACTGTTTCTTATCACTTAAAAAAGGAAAATTACATAAGGGAAAAATGCATAATGTTATGAATGAATGTTTTAATTTAAGAAGCAAGAATTATGAAAACAATTATATGATATAAAAATAATAGAATCGTATATAAAAATTGCATATTTCATAATGTAAAGAATAAGTGAAAAATAATCGACCAGTTCATGTGATATACATCATGGCGAAAAGTAAATTTTTAAATATATTGGTGTATCTTTTATTTCTATTTCTACTGCTAAATCATAACAAGGAGCAAATAGCACAAAAGAATGTGCAGTTAGATGATTTGAGCGATTAACTTTAGCATCACGTAGTTAACTCTTTGGAGTGCAATAAACTTATTGCTCATTCTATAATCAATTTTCTTATTATCAATTTCAGATTTCTTAATCAGTAAATCAATTCAAATCAATTTATTTTTAATAAAGTTTCTCTTATAATACATATTCAATTTTATTGCACAGATGAGTATCAGGTAGAGAAAAAATCTAATTTAAGAATGTAAGACATATTTTCCATAAAAGTATTACGCATTCTCATATATAAATTTAGATTTTAACTGGAAATAACTCCCTTAAGTATATTCAAGAATTTTTGTTGTTGCTTATTTGTTTCATTAAAATTCTCCTTACGTGATAAATTTATTTTATTCCGACGCTTTCTAATAATAGTATATTTATATTCTATGGTATATAATATGTATTATTTTGTCGTTTGGATAATCTATGATTCTAATATATTCTAATTTTCTAATATGTTTTAAAACTATTCAGTGATGTTTTTATGTAATCAAAGACCATTAATGAATGCTCTAGAAATGTAACTAATTTATTAACTTATATTTCTTTTTATTTTAATCTGTCTTTTAAATTTCTGATCATAAATTCAAAGTTTTGTAAGATAAAAAAAATTGTTGACAAAGAGTGAATAATAATCGTAAAACTATTCACAGCAGTTAGATAAAATAAAGCTTCATTTGAAAAAAAACTATGCCATATTGCTGAAAATATTTTTTTATATATTCGCCCAATTTTTATAACTAAATCGAAAGATACCAGTCTTCTGTTAACAGTTCTTAGAGTATTAGAAAAGAGTTTATAAAAAAATTAACAACTACAAAAATGGAAGTTCAAGAATGATCGATAGATATGAGCGAAAAAACATGAAAGCTGAAAAATATACAAAGAGTTATTACGTATTATTTTCCAACAAAAAAATGGATCATTACTCAAATTACTCTTATAGACTGATTACAACAAGTTCTTTTAAGAAAACTTTCACGTAGTCAGTTCAAACATTTATCATCACTGATCACTTTTTTGCCACTTCCTAAGTGACAGGCAACTAATAAAAGGTAATAATCCTTGACAAGATTCAATAAATGACAAGAAGGCGACATTTTTATGAATAAGAACATATTCTTTAAGATTACAAGAGAAAAGAAAAAAAGAGATATCGATTTTTAAAAAAATAAAAAAACCTTCCCCTTTGAAACATCCTTTTAACTTTGTGTATTTATCCATATATTTATCATTCAAATTACTTAGTTTTAAATTATAACTGGAAATTAAAAATGATTCTCGTGGGAATAATTATTTATGAATATCTCAATATGACGAATTTGTTAAAGTAATCTTAATGTTTCTCTAAAAATTCGAAACGATGGAGTCGATTCATACGCATAATATACATCAAACATTGGCGCATTAATTTAATTTCAATTTTAAAATCCACTAAGAAAGAAAAAAGAGGTGTAACGATTTAGAATTAGACGATGTGCGATTAGATGTTAATAGCAACTACATTTGCTATATAGTTGTGACATCACGAGAATTAACTCTACCATAGAGGTGAGTACAACATGTAATAAAAAGATACAAAATTTCAACGATGTTTTTATAACAGAATTTCAAATTTATAATTGCCTTGATAGTCATAACTGATTTTCCGAATCTAGTTTGTTTCCGAAGTAATTCATTCATTCATAAATGTAAATTAATTTCATCATAAATATTGATGAAAAAAGGATTATTCAGTTCCTGGATCCCTGAAGTTTTCCTATTTAAACTTCCATAACACTATTTCCGGAACAAACTCCTAAAAACAAATCCAATAGAAACCATTACATTCATCACGGTTCATTAATAAGTACTTAGTAGGTGAAATATATTCGAAAACTCAATTTAATTTCTTAGGATTTAGATAGATGTGTGTCGATGCTTCTGAACTGTGGAAGTTTTCTGTTGCTTTATCCCTTCTTTTGGTATCTATACTACAAAAATATTAAATAGTGATGTTTTGGAGAAAGATAAATATAGTATAAGGAATGAATTAATCATTTAAATTTATAAGAATCAACTTTGACCTCTTCGGAAGAATTCAGCATCCTTCTAACATAGCAGCATTTCATGTTCCTACTGGCATGTTAACGGTGTTGATTATTTTTCTATAGCGTATGCGAGGAACATATAATTCGAGGAACCGTACACCGAAATTTATATATATATATATATAATATAGTTTAATTTCACTTATAATGTATTTCCTTTCATTGATTAAAATATGAAGTCTTGATGCTGGCTAATACTAAAAAGTGCAGAAAATACTTTTATTAAGAACTTATCCATTTTGTGGTATTTAAGGAACAAATAGTAAAAAATAATGAGTTTTTCTTGTATATAAAAAGATTTGACGTTTTAATAGTTTACTTAATAAGTGTTTATTGAAATGTGGGTTATCAAAAATATCATATTCCAAATTTATATTCGTCAAAAATATGTGCTGTCTATATATTTGTAATACTGAAAGTTTATTGTACTTAAGAAAATTATGAATACTTAATATGAATTAATACAGCTGTCAATAATTTATAGAAATGCAAGGCGTATAAACCTGTTTATTTTTGCATAGCAGCATACGGTTCACAAGCTCAATGTTGACTGCTAGAAAAATCGCTGTGACAATGAAATAACTAAAAGGACAGAACACCAAATGTTATGAGATACCATGTTAGAATGATTGCTTGCTAAATGTGGGGAAATACATAAGGAAATTTGGGGAATACCTCTTCGACGAATATCTAATAATTTCGCACTTCATGCTGTTCTGACAGCAGACTATCGTTCCCAGTGCCAGTCCAAATCTTGATGCACAAGTGTTGTTACACATCACGTTTCCTTGCTGTCCGTGGATTTTCATACGTCCACTAGTGTGTATTATGCACAGTGATCACACCCTGACTTGAATACTTACTTCTGCCTGCGAAAAAATAAAAGAGTATTTAAATGCTATATTGTTGTCAAATAATGTTTTAGGCTTGATTTGTGTAGTTTTTTTTTAAATTTATTTAGTAATTACAGCGATAACTTGCACAAAAATATGTATGAATATCGTCGGAAGGGGCATGATTACAAATCCAGTAACTAAAATAGTAAAAATTATTGATGCATAATATGCTTAAAATTCTTTTAAATTTATTAAAATTAGAGAAAAATCTCCACAAAAAGAAAATCGGTATCATTTAAAAGGCAATGTTTTGAATTTTAAAGTAGTGTAAGAATGTATTTTGTAAAATGATATTGTCTGAAAATATTGAGGGAAAATATTAACAGCTCAAAACATTTTGATTTAAAAATCTAATCAGAATCTTGGAAAATCTTTTTTTAGTGATCACTTGTTATTCAAGAAATGACCACTTGCCAAACGTGGTAGCTGCGTTCATGTCAAACAACGATCGGCCTTTTAGAGCATTTTAAACGACTTTTGCATCAAGCATGTTACATGTTGCAATTTACTAACTGTATCCAGCTTCTAAATATTATCATATTTAAAAATCAGGCGAGAAAATCAACTTACTCAATGGCCTATTGTAACATAGTCGCAGTAAACTCTCCAGAGCTCTTAGCATGTAACTCCATGTTCCTATGTTATCATTGCTATGTTTGATGTTTCTTACTTACCTTCATATAATTGAAGAGTCATTCTGCATCACCTTATGGGATTTAATTCTCTGAAACAAGGTCATTTGTTTTAATGAAATTGGCTTAGCATTTATATATATATAATTGAAAGAAACTTTTGATAAAATTTAAAATACTTAAGGAAAGTTGTTTAAATTAAATTTTTAAATACTAGATAATCCTCATTTTACTAACACGATATAATATCAACATGGTCTTTAGTGACCTGGAGTTTAGAATCTCGGCTTCAAGATCAAAGGATTGCCACATCGAGATACGACTAGACCAAAGATCTTCCATAAATGGTGGAATGGAGTATGTTAAGTTTCTCTTTGGAGATCAAATGTCCTCTCGTTTGTGTAGGTTGTTGAAATTTAGATGGTAGGGTACTAGCTTAGTTGTCGTTCTCTCTATTTGATCATGATTCAGTATCACATGATTTATCTCCAAGATCCCTCGTTCAGCTTTATAAAAGTTGAAAATAAATTCAATGAATGAATCAATCAACCAGAATATTAAGAGAAAAAAATTAATTTTAAATTTCTCTTGCAGAGTGTGGTAGAACTCTGGTAGATGGTTGGATCGCTATTATATTTGGTACAAACATAATGAAACTATAAAATGTTGGCTTGCATAATAGTTTTAATTGATAGCAAATACAATTAATATTTCGAACGATTTGGTCACCAAATTTAGCTAATACTTTAAACGAATATTACAATCGAAATTCTCACAATAAGATGATTTGAATTTTTTGGTTCAGTATAACACCAAGGAAAATTGTAGCATGGAAATATTTCATAAATCATCTTTATAAAAATAGCTGTACTTTGGCAAATTATTACTGAAAGATGTTACAGAATAAAATCGATATTGGTGCATAATAAAACGAATCAAAATGTTCAGAAAGGACTTCGTTAAAATCGAATAAACGCTTAGAAAATAATTTCAATGTTATAGATTCCCACATTCACAGCATATAATCCTTTCACATTTCCTGAAAGAAGCTAGGTATAGTTTTATTCCTTTAAAAGTATGTGCAGTCAAGGTTTAAATATAATTTTATTTTACGTGACGATTTGAAAACAACGTATTTATTCAATGAACATTGAAATAAAATATATGGTTCAATTGATTGAAAATTTAATGATTGATGAAAATGAATGAAGATTTAATAACAATTTATTGAATGAAGAATAATTATGGGAAAGAAAATTTGCCATAATTAATTCAAATGCAAATCTTCAATCAAGTAAACAATAGCAATCAGAAAATCTATTTAACTCTTAGAACAATTGTGTTCATCAATAATTTTCAACAGAAATTGAAAATGAAAAAAATAAGAAATCGTGCCTAAGAATTCATCATATAAATAATTTAACCATTTACAAAGTAAAAATCTAAGTTTAACATCTAATTCATTAGGCAGTACTTTACCAAGAATATAATTTCCGTACGCGATATAACCCTAAATAAGAAAGATGCATAATACTATCATAAAAATATTCTGAAAGTGAAAAAAAGTATATCTTTTATTTATAAGATATATTCATCCTTTAGCACAGATTCAAAAATTCTGATGAAAATCAATTGATTGAATTTCAAAAATTCCAATGAAAGCAATTTTATTCAGTTGTTTAATATCCATTAAATGTTTCATACAATTTATTATAGTTAACAAAAAAAAGTTCAATGATTTGCTTCTGTTAAGTCTTTTATATTTAAGTGCAATTTTTATTACATTGTAAATCTCAAACCTATTCTAATGCACTTAGTAAAAGATTTTCCAGATTAGTCAAGTTAACCGAGGAAACCTCTACTCAAACAAGATAAAAAGATAACCCCTTTTAATTCTTTGAACGTGATGTTTAATTCAGACATTAATTTCGAAATGCAGTTGTGTACGTGTAAAATTTTCATAATTTCTTTTGCACGCATACAAGTACTTTGGATTCAAGTGTGATTACTCGTGTTATGTTAATTATCAACAAAAGTATAAATTCTTATCACCTGTTTAAAAAATATAAGTGGGAAAGAGACACGTGAGGCATTGTTTTGAATAGGCAACTAAGACATGTTTAAATAAGTACCGTAAATATAAATAAATATTAAAAACCGTGTTTGTATGTTTATATATATTAGAGACTCTGGCGGCAGAAATGGATTAATAAATATTTATTTATATTTTTTCGTATATATACTACGACTTCAAATTCATTTAAATATTATTTCTGTTCTTTCCCAGGAAATAGCGCCCAATTTCCTTTTTTTAGCATTAAATGTTTTCCTTTATTTTTATATTTTCTTCATTTAGTTTTATTTATTCCATGTTATTCCCAATAAGCGAAATCAATTGTGAATATCATTTATTTATTACTTTGATGGAGATGTCTATTTTCTGCCAAAATTCGATAGCCCGGTAAGTGCTATTAAGCTTAGGAAAGGGTGTGTAGATAGTTTTCAGAAAAGTAGAAAGGTGGTTTGGAACAGTCTAACCCTTCACAATTCACCATCAAATAAATTTCCCTTCTTGTGGCTATCTACAGCTAAAACTAATTATCGGAATGAAACCAATTTCGTGTGTATAATATGGTAGGTATGGGGAATGGAATTCTGTAAAAAAGTACAAAAAATCGTTAAGATGCACTTGTAAGTGAGGAAGGTCAACGCACAAAAAAAGTTGCATATGGGCCAGAGAACCCTAATGTAGATAAGTAAAAGATTATTTTCTTTGAGTTTCACACTATATGTCATTCATTTCTGCATATACCTTTTTAATCACTCGAGCGCTGATGAATATTTTCAATAATCCATGTGTTCCTTGCAGTTAGTTATTCCCCCGCTACCTTTCCAACAGCACCAACATCTTTCCTATCTTTGCTGCCATTTTTTTCAGAATTTATTTCCCAGTGCCTTCCTCAATCTGAATAGGAAATTTAATTTCATTCCGTTCACAATTTTTAGCTGTAGATGCTTCCAAATACGGGAAATTATTTACGGCCATTCTATACAGTCATCAACAAAATTCCCATGCCCTTAGTTCATCAAGGATACGACAAGATTCTCAATTTTATGGAAGATCCATAATGTATATATGCATTTAATTCAGACAAGACCTTTTTTTCCAAATTTACTGTTATTATTTTTATCTCTAACTTTAAAAGGTATAATGAAACCAAACTTACGAAATGTTTGACGCAAACTCTAATTCTTTCAACACAAGATTTCACATTTTACGTATATTAAAATTACATTATGGATCTGGGTGTATTCTGCAACTGATATATCATCACTTCCTGTCTTTCATATAACATTATATTTTCTACTTACAACATCCGTAAGAAATATGTGTCGTAGTGTTTTGAGATGTAATACATGGTTTTTGTTTTTTTTTGTGCTTAACATATCATAATCATGTTCTGTATCTGATATACTATCACATTTTTTGATTATTAAAGACATATAATAAAATCCTTTATAATATTACTAAAGGCTCCAAGGTCGACTACTTATCTCTTTAATAATTTAGGCTACAAGTAATAAATTAAATGTTGATCTCGCATCTTTCTAAATATTAGAACAATTTCCCATGAAAATTGTACTTTTTCATTAGATCACAGCATGTTTGCAACCGCAATGACAGAAATGAAGGTGAAGTAGAAAAAGTCGTAAAACAACCAAACATTCTGTATGAAACCTATTTTATCTTCTTTTGTGCTGCCTAGAATTTTAATGTAATTTTAAATCAATGTTAATAAATTAAATGTTTCTTTTGTTCCTTTCCTAAAAACGATCCCGTACATTCTTTATCAAGAAGCTATTTGTATAATTGCCTGTCTAATAAATTAATATAAGTAAAGAACTGAGGCAGATCTTGACTTTCAGTAATGTAGCGATTTAATATTTTGTATCTGATGTATCTTTGCTTATTTTATTCTTTATTAAGTTTATCAGTCTAATTATATAAATCGCACGTACAAACTAAGTGACATAGCGGCTCAATTTCCTTTAATGCAACTTTTCAGAGCTTGTGTTTAAAACTCAGGCTTTGTGTCTAATACGCCGTCTCTTTTTATTTCAAACATTAAAATTTGTTCAAATTTCGATGAATTCTCAGAATGTATGTTTTGATGTAAATGAATTTCCCAAGTTGACGTAATATTCTGTATCCGAACGTAATATTCGCACGTAATATTCTGTATCCGAAATATTGTCATTTCCTCTTTTTCATCTAATATTAGAGCTTTCTTTTTGCGGGTTTCTTACTAAAATAAGATTCTATGTCCAAAAGCCTCCATTTCCTTCTTTTTTATCATTCATAAAATATGTTGTAAAATCCCTTCATAGTGTAACTGAGTGGTAGGAGTTTTTCTCCTTAGTACATTGAGTTTACGTACTAAAATCAGATTATGTATCGGAAATGATACCTCACTTCCTGTCTTTCATTCATAATTAAAGGTAGCAAATACGTACGAGAACAGGATATCTGCTACGCATTTACACCAAATGACAACAGGAAAGAAAAACCGTGTTATTTCTAGTATTGTTTACCACAGCTCTCTTCGTTAATGAAATATGAATTGTGTATTTCGTCACGTAAACCTTCGGTTTCATTGCATATATTGCTATATATTTTCAACACCTAAACCCACTATGTACCAAAGTACGTCATAAAATGAAACACGTATATTCCCCTCTGTCATGATGTTTGACGGCATTTGAAACTGTGTTCAATGTACCAAATACGTCATAAAATTAAACACGTATGTTCCTGCCTTTCTTCCTGCTTATGTTTAACATGTTTGAACAAATATATCTGTAAACGAAATAATTTAATTTAAGCTTTCATTAAAAATACATTTTGATGTTATGTTGAAAGCAATTTCCGCTTTACTTACAAAGGCCTAAAATTTAGAATTATGTTTAATTCCTTTTTGTGAATTAACTTTGGTGTTATATTTATTCTTCAACAAACTATCATATATTATAAAAATAGAAAATATAAGGAATTTTAAGAATTTATTTTATTATTTTTATAAATTCATTTTAAATGTTGTACTTATTTTTTCAATGAAATTGTTGATATATTAAAACCAAAAAAAATGCTTCGGCGATATATATGAGAAATAAAAAATTGAATTACACCATTACAGAACTGAATGACTTAATTTTCTAAAAATACGAAATAGTTTTTCAAACCAAATAAAAAACAGTTATCTCTTAATGCAACTTATAGCATGTATGAAATAATTTTAGGAAAATTTATTTCTATAAGTTTTTACCATCATTTATCATCTATATACAGATATGCTTAAATAATTTTAATCATGATTCATTAAAGAAAACTGTGTCATTCTTACCAAAGAATTTTTTTGTTGATCTTTTCAGCAAAAAACATTTTGAATGCTCGGTAACAAAATCAAAAATAAAGTTTTCAAAAATTTGGCGCAATTCAATGAAGATTAATGAACTTACTTTTACCCTCCTAAATTAGTTCTTTCTAAATTCGAAATTTTGGGACAAGTCTATTTTCATGACAATGAAGTACTTTTGGAAAGGAAAAGTTTTAATTATCCTTTGAATATTCAAATTTACTTGTGAGATTTTATAATTCATTTAATTAATAAAAGTGAAAGTATATATATATTGTATTGCTTTTTCTTTTTCTAAACCTCAAATTAACAATTATCAATTAAACAACTTCGGATTGATTCCAAAGATTTTCTGCAGAGAAATACTAAATTTAACTTTTGATATGAATAATAAGTTAATCTAGTTAATAAGTTAATCTAAGTTAATCTAGGAACCTATTTCCTTCAATCTCTGAGGGTTAACAACTTAAAAATTCTTTTTCAAATACATGACACTATAAACCTCTTTGAATTTTATTTCATCGAACAGCCATCCAGAACATTATTTTTACGCTGCTATTTATTTATGTCAATTAAGTATAGTAATCATTTTTAATAATGAAGTATTATGCTTCATTTTGTGTAACTAAAATTCTTCCTTCCTAGATCTAAAGTTGTTTTTATATCATTTCTCCTGACAGTTTTAATATAAAACACTCGTCAAACTATTTAATTTCTAAATTAACGTGTCATTCTAAAATAATAAGATATTTATTCATTTAAATTCAACAATGTTAGCATTTAAGTGAGTTCCAAAAACATAATTTCTGTTCTAACTATATTTTCAGAGAAAAATATACAACCATATATGTGTTTTATTTCATGCCGATTCAATTTTTTCTCTTCATTTCCCATTATCTCCTTAGATTGCATCATCAACAATGGAAAACTTCATGTCTCAGATACTCCATGGTTATGTTAGACATAAAAACCCGTATCATAATGATCTTCATGCTGCTGATGTCACCCAAACCGTTCACTACATGCTTTGCCAGCAAGGATTAGCGGTAAGTAATGACACTGAGTGTGCCATTCTCAACTCATTCTTTTCTACTATCTCATCCCATCCTTTTTTTTTATTGTAAATGATACCCTAGACGTTAGATTCGCAGGGCTTTAAGTCGCCTAAATAGGTTACACTAAGCGGAAATTTTTTTAGTAACAGAAGCCAGCAGAAATTGCTGTGTGAACTGTAATCAGAGGGATTAATGAGGAAAGGACATAATTACTTCATGGTTGCCTGTAATGAATTTCTAAGTAAGATTGCATTCGTTTGCATTTATATAATCTATAATATTTTGCAGATGAAATAGAAAGGTGTTTTGAAAAAAATTGCAGAATTATATGTTGCAATAAATTGCCTTTATTTAAAGAACACAAAAGTGAATGTTCGGTTTCAACTAATTATTTTTTCTTGAGTAAATTCTTTTCCAATCAAAATTATTAATAAAAATGAGGTATATCAAGTAAAACTTATGTGCAAACATAAAATTGTTTAAAACTGAATTAAAATACATTTTGCAAACGACAAATCAGATTTAAAATTAAAGTATAATATCAGACATTATTTTTAATATGAATGAAATATTAATTTAATACAAAATGCTGCTTTCTGCAAAAATGAAAAGGATAGCAGGAACTAAAGCCGAAACTTTCTTTCACAGAATAGTCCTGTGAATATTTTATTAGACAAGTAAATTGCTACAAGTTTAATTTAGCACGAAGTGATTTAAGACAAAATAATAAGAAGTCCATTAGTGATGTTGCAAATTGAAAGAATTTTCATCTTATTAAAAATTAACTTTGAGCAAGAATTACTGTGAAATCAAATAGCATTCTCACATAATAACTTCCCCCTCTCTTCTTTATTATTCTGCCTTACAAATTATTCAACGAGTTCAAAGGAATAATTATGCGTTTTTGAATGTATTCATTTCCTCCATGCCTATACAGGCTTATACCAGTGTAAAAAAACATTTCAAACCCGAATTAATATTTCTTACAATATTATTTTTTAATAATGTGATAGTTTTTTTTTACAAAATAAATCTTTATCTCCCTCTTTATTTAATGAAATTTTTGCTAAAAGGCAATCCAAGTTATTTGGAAATATTTAGTTTTTGTTTATAAAGCAATTTCATGAAATTGAAATTTCTCAAACCAAATCTTTCTTTCCTGTCCAAATTTCTTGCAAAACAAATTGCTTCATATAAGCATTTTAGGCCTGCATTGAACGGAACTTCTTGCGAACTTCCACGCTTGCCTTCCTACATGAATTAGCAGAAATTCGGCAAAATATTATCGCCGAAGCATCCTTTGTTATGCAATGAAATCATCTTTCATACAGGATTTCTATGGATATTGGAGGAAATCACCAATAGTGGAAGTTCCTGATTTGAATCAAATAGTAAAATTGATTCTTTGAATGCAATTTTATCACAATAGTTAGAAAAAACTTCCATGCAGTTCATTAAACTCAATATATATTTCATAAAGGTTTTTTTTTTTTTTACAAATTACTATAATTCATTTTTAGCTAATGTTTTAGAGGATAATAATTATAAAATAACCTTATGATATTCCTAACATAGAAGTTTATGTAATGCTTGCATTCATGATTTGTATTTATGAATGCTGAAGTAACCAAAAATTGTACGGATAAAAAAAACAATTTATAATTATAACAGTAGTCCCCAAACTTTTTTTATTCTTAGCGCCTTTTCTGAATCAAGGAGTTTTATCCCGTTGGAGTATTATTTACATCTTTAATAAGTATTTTTTACAAAATAGTCAATAATTTTTGTATAGGTTAGACTAAAAAATCAATGAAACACATTTTAAGTCATAAGGATTTATTTATTGTACAGATTTTAATAAATTCTAATATTAGTAGAACAGATCAGTCTTTCGATCACTTCACACGTTCTGAAATTAGATTGAACGTGGCCCTCATTTCCTTTTCTGCATAAATTTTCGTGAGTTACTTTGATTTTATTATAGTATCTGTCGAAATCAAAGCTCCATTCCAATGAAAAACGAAAAACAGAATGAAAATTCTTCGAATCTCAGCTTCTTCTGTAATAAGTGGTGGCACCGCTTAGAGGAATTTGAGATTCCTCAGGGAGCCAAAGGCCCACACTTTGGGATCCACTGTCATATATAATAAAGAAAATTATTTTTCTTTTAGTTTTATTCATATAAGAAAAAAACTTATTTCTGATTTTTTTTTACCTTATACAATTGCTATATAAATATTATGTTTAAAACATATTATGTTTATATTTAACTATAAATTAATAAATTTTATATTAATGATGTTAAATAAATTATTTTTAACATTCTGACCTTCTACTTCAGAAAAATATAAATGGATGTAGTAAATGACGCAATCACGGCATATTTCTACGGATAAATTCTTCAGATATGTAGAAAATTATAATACTACAATATTGGACAATTTTATATTTATGATATTATTCCATTCCATGATTCCGGATCACAGGAAAGGAAAAAAAAGGTAGTAAAAAGAAATTGATACAAATAATACTTAGAATCATCCAAATGCAATGATATCCATATCAACCAGCAATAGTAAATCTCTTCAGAGGAAAAAACACACTTCGATAGCCACGATATATATCTTTACTCATGTTGATGAAATAAAAGGATGCTCATATGTTATTAAAAGCGCAACCTATGCACACTTTTTAGAAAAGAAACTTTAAATCTTATGTTGTCCTTGGCTAATAATATCAAAGAGGATAAAAGACAGTCTTTTACTATACAAGTTCGACCTATCGTAATAAACGAGTTAATTGCTAGCAGTTAATGAAAGTCATATTTACGACAATATTAACACTAGACATTGTCCATTTCAACCTGCTGCATGTGGCCTTGAGTGGTTCAAGACCAGACAGAGCATTCACACAGATAGCTTATTGTCGCTGACAAAGACTTAAATGCTATCCAGAAATCACAGAAATTAAACCAAGAATTGTTAAGAGACGTTAATAATTAGATAAACCGTGCTTGCCGTTCCATTATCTCAGTAATTAAGTGGCAATTAAGCTGCTTGTCAGTGGAGGAGACCAATGCAACATGCTTTACTAGACGGATACTAATTTTAATGAAGTTTCCTTATACAATTCATATTTCCCTATATCAGCATGTAAATCTCTAAAAGCTTCTTGATATTTAAATGAACATTGTTATAGACTAAATTCGTCATCTAAAGCAATCCAATCTCTTGAAAACAAAATTCAATAGAATGATGCTACTCGCCTAACTGCTAATATCATTTTCAGTAACAAATTCGATTTGAATTTTTTACTTATAGCCTTATCTTATATAAAAGAATCCAGTTGAACTAGATTGAATTAAGTTAATTTGTATCAGAGGATTCTTACTAAGCCTCTATGTAATAAATAAATTGAAAATGATGTTGATATTTTTGAATCGGATATTTCAGACTGCTCTTGCTTATCGAATTTATACCAAGTCAAATAACCCATTTTATACGATGAAAAAGTCAAATTGTTTATTATTGTAATTAATCAAGATGTAACGTAATCTTAATTTTATATCTTAAATTTCAAATAAAGTTATTCTAAGATCTTTCAGAAGTGTATAAAGATTTCCAAGCATGTCAGTATGAAAAAGTCTATTATAAATTGCATACTATCTAATGAGTTGTTTGGAAAACGTTAGCTCAATTATAAATTCATTAGTCCTTTATAGCAACTTTTGACTTTTATGACAAATAGCTTTGTTTTTTCTGCTTGTAAATTTTTGAACTAATAGAAAAGAATGCCAAATTTGAACCATCACCTAGATTGGACAAGTATCGTAATTTCTATTTATTATTTGTGCCTTAAAATTGATAACTTATTTTTCAATGGTGTAAATGTGATTTATGAAATAAATTTTTGAGAAAGTACTACGTAACTGCGGTTACAGAACAATTGCTTATATTTAGATACCATCGATTAAATATTTTATCAAAATACCAATAGATTTAAGCTGTTTTAACGGTTAAAGTAGCGAAATATGTTATTGCACCCACAGAGGAGAGATTTGCTTGGTTCCAATTTAATATAGTGGTTTTATTAAAATATATAAGAAAGGATTTAAAGATATAATTCGATGAATTAGTTTTTGTTTTTACCAAAAGTTGCCTAAATGAACTGCTTAAACCAACAAAACTATTATCTTGAATTAGAAGAATAGTCCAGGAAGCCGGAACAATCTCTAGAAATCCCCGTAAATTGGAACTAGCAGAAGAAAAGAATAAACAATAAAAGGAAATTAAAAACATTAAATGTTGGTTTAAAAGAACTAAAATTAAGGCAACATTATTCTGTATCATAAGAGAGAAAACAAAGGGAGATAAAGATTTTATATAATACATAAAACATCATATTTGTATTCATACCTTGTATGCTGATGTGAAATTTAAGGCCCAAAAATACTTTTGTTCCAATTGCGCTTAAAGAAATTAGTTTTGTGCAGTTTTCTCCACTTTGAATTTGACTTCTTAGTTACATTTTTTTAAAGATAAGTAAACTGCAAAAAAAAATCTACTATTTTTTTAATTAAAATTAGTCTTGTTATCACTGTACACTAAAGATTAAGTGATCTGAATTCGGCAACATTTTACTACCTCAAAGCCCTTAGATAAAAAAATATTTTGTATCATATATTTGCTCTTGTTTTAAATAATTTTGTATGCTAATTATATTTAATTTTGATGGTGATATTTTAAGGGGAAATTCTCTCAAAAAGGTAAGTTTTTTTGTGAGTTATTTGACAAAGAATTTTTAAATAACAAATAAAAAAATAATCTTTCTATCATATCTCATTACGTTGCTGGTAGATTCAGAAATAACAAAGTAAGAGTTTGTTGTTTTTGTAGTTTCCATCAAGATTCTAGAGCTTCCTTATCCCAATATAAACACGTAACCAATAGTAAAAATACTTTTTTAAATTGGATTTTTTTTTTCAAAATACTTTATCAAGTATTTAAACCTAAGTTTTACACCTTATGCTCAAAGTCTACTGAACAGCCAAGTCAGAGAAACTGCCACTGTTATTAAATGCTTTGTGCTTCAGCTTAAAATTTTTTACATTTCAATAAAAATTAAAGTAATATCACTACCAAGTGGTCAAGTAAAAGCTAATGTGAGTTCCATTATCAAAAGTAGAATTTAAAACTTGATTTATTTCACGGTTATTCCAAGAATTTTATGTCCTGTCTTAATGAAACTTCCGTTTGCTTAAATTATTTCTAAAAAAGTAATCATAAAATGTCAGATTTTTATTTAAATCTGAAGTTCATTTGTTTAATTAGCATTAAAGCAACAGCAGTAGTTGCTTATAGAAAGCAATTCTTCTGATTTGGCTTGTAATGAAAGTCAGAGCATAAGGTGAAAAATAAAAACAATCAATCTAAAAGTTTTAAATATTCATTTAATGGAACTCTCATTGGCTGTTCGGTTCTTGACCATTGTAGTGAATTATATTTGCTTTTTTTCTGCAATTCCAGAACTGGTTGTCTGACTTGGAAATATTTGCCGCTCTAATTGCAGCCATTGTTCACGATTTTGAGCACACAGGGACAACAAACAACTTTCATGTTATGTCCAGGTAAGTCTATCTACTTATATTTATATAAACTTATGAGTTCTATCAGTCAGGCAAAAGATAAGATTGAAGTAAGTACAAAAATCATTAGCTGTTCATTGTGTTTTACTTTCTTTAAGAGAGTGCTTATTTTATTTTCTGGTTTTGCTTATAGTTTTTTTTTTCATGGTTCAATCAGGATTGCAAAGAAGCAGAATCACCTGCCTTTTTTTTAAGCCGTATTTTTCTTTTTAGTCTTATTTGGTTACTTTTCCATGTCGACAGTCCGGTGATAAAAGAAAATGTAAAAAATTAATTAAAAGCAATGGTGAAGGATAACAGAAATTGAATCAATTAATAGGAGATGTGCAGAATGGGGATGCATACTGTACAGTACTCGAAAGCATCAAAAATCATTTACTGCTCATTGCTAAGGGACACGACGGAAAACAACGCTTACTTTTATTGGGCTTAGCGGTGGCAGAGATGCGATTTTTTTCAGTTCCGGTTTGGTGTGCAACCAACTGATGTACTCCCAATTTTTTCTCTCCTTCTCATCTAAAACTCGTCATCATTTTCTTAATTAGTTCTTCTTTGCTTTTTTGTGTTTTTAATTGTTGCTATTGTTATGGTTTCGCCTTCATTTGCCCATATTTCTTCTATTTTTGTCTGAGAAAAGGATAAAACAATTAATTTACCAAAATACAACTCAGATAATCGCAATTAAGAATTTTGATCTGATTCCAGGTAAGGCTGCTCTTTTAATTTAATTTTCTTCAGAAAAACTCTGCTAACTGCTTGTTTCTAAATTGACACGCCTCCACTTATATACCATCACAACTGAATTGCTTCAATTTTCCATAAACTATTTATGGCATTAGACAATTAAAAAGCAAACATTTTAATAATCATTTATCAATGGCTCAGTGCCAGTTTCAGGAATATTAAGAAGAAAAAACTTTTGTTGCATCCACTATAACAAATATACTCCGAATTTTTTTCTGAGAAATATCAATACAGTTATTAAATAGTAAGAAAAGTAAAAAAGTATTGTATTTTACACATTTAAATCTAGGTCTCCTATGACAATAAACAGAATCGGTTCCTTTTTACATCCTGACTATCAAATGCTTTAAATAATAGTGCATGTGACCATCTAACATCATTTCTAATAAAAAACAGAAAGAATTTGCAAAAATAAGGCATTAATACTGAAACAAAATTACATTTTAGCTATTCACTAGTGATATTTCAAAAAATTTCTCAAAAATTCAATTTTCTTTTTATGATACCTCTTAGGAAGGAGACGAATGGGACATTTCAGACCACACTGATGAGATGACTAACTTCTAAGCGACAGTTTAATGTTCATTTCAGAAATGCCCCTTTACAAAAGAGAGTTCATCAATTAAGAAAAGGCATACAAAATCATAATATCATGTCTAAGATTATATTTTCCTGTTTCAGATCCGAAACTGCATTGTTGTACAATGACAGAGCCGTTCTTGAAAATCATCATGTAAGCACAGCCTTTCGCTTGATGCGCGATGACGACTGTAACATCCTCTCTCATCTCAGTAAAGAGGAATATAAGTAAGAAGACTTTTATCCCTACTTAAATTTATTTTCCTGGTATTCTCCTTATGAGAGTACAGTTTTAACTAGCATCTTTCTTCCACTAGGGAGTTTCGAACTTTGGTTATAGACATGGTCCTGGCAACAGATATGTCTTCCCATTTCCAGCAGATAAAATCTATCAAGTCCTTGATCGGTCACCCGGACTTCACGTAAGTTTGTAAAGCAAAATTTGATAATTTTTGTAATACATAATTCTAACCCGCTTTTACACTCCCATCTTTAACGTTTTTCCTATGTTTACAACACTTTTTTTTTATTCCCTCATATTCTCTATGTTCACAATGTATTAAAATAAAATATGATTCCCACCATTTATACTGAGTTATTCAATTCGTGCGGGGGGAAAGCGATCAAAATAAAATGGCATCCTAACGAAAAAGAAATGCTTCGAAAAATCATAGCGTTATCTAAGAAAGGCAATGAAAATAATTTTGATAATATTCATGAACTTGAAAAGTAGAGAACAAATACAAATTGAAATCGTCTTGGATGATATATTTCGATTAGAAGAAATAATTATGCTTTTAAATGTTTGTTAATATTGTAAATACAATAGTAATAAAAATTTTAATGTTTCCTGCAGAAATAGAAAATTTATTTTATTTTGGTAATTCCATGCTGGTACTTTAAAAAAAAACCCGAATGAAATACTATATTAGAAAATATTTTAACTGTCCTTATCTTAATCAGAGGATAAATAGAATTACGAAATTAGCAATTAATTTGCTTTTCATATTTACTTGTTTAAACTATTAAGAATAAAAAAGGGATTATTCTATAACAAGAGTTCCGAAATTTATAAACATTGAGACCCACTTTTTAGAAAACTAATCTATATAGACCCACTTCATCCTCGGCTAAAAGTCTTTTTTTTTTTAATGAAATGCACTTGTTCTTTCTGAAACAGGTTTATGAATTAAAAAAATCTTTGTTAAGAATTTTTTTTTATTAAACTATTTATTATTAAATATTATAAATGTTTACACAAATAATAACGAATTACATCCAAATGAATGCCTACACAAACTAATCGAACGTTCTTAGCGAAAAGGAATTTCTGATTAAGTGGGCAGAGTTTAAATAGACACGAATCGTTTGTTTGCGTTTTGCATTTTTATTTTTATGTTTTGTTGCCATGTGACTTGATGGGGATTTAACACTACATCACATATTAGCAAACTGAGGGAAGATACATGTGTATTCAAAATTTTGTCACAACCCACCAAATATTAATTTACGACTCACCAGTGAATCGCCCCCAACAGTTTCTGAAGTTACTTCTGCTCTATAATATGAATAATGTGCACTTGTGAAAAATCTTCACCACTTTTGGAAAGCATTTTTACCTATGTACTGGATGTACATTTTCTGAACAATTACACCACTGTGCCTCTACTCCCTTGAAAGGTGTAAAATACTGCATATTATTGTTAAAATTTATTCTTGATATAAAACAAACAAATTGTTAAAACTCACACAAAAATGCAATAACATTATTTAAATTATATAATTCTGACAAATGACTGCAACTTCATTAGAATGTTATCCATTGAAATAATAGAAATAGCAGCGACGCAGCGACTTAAGGGCAGAAGTTGAAACCCGCCAAATTTCATTAATGACATTTCTCAAGAGAAAAAGCGTAGTCTTCCATACAAATTAGAACTAACTTCAATGCGTTTCACAACAAACGACATAATAAATAATGTAATAAATTTGGGTAGAAAAAGCAGCTTTAGAAAATCTTATTTAAGTTTTGTAAAAAAGAAAAAAAACCAGTTATATCTCAAATGTGTAATATATAGATAGCATTCCATTGCATACATGCATTCAATTAAAATTTAAATAAAATAATGTTATGGTTATTTCCTTTAAAAATCTAAATAATAGTTTAAATATGCGTTAACTAATAAATATTCGAATAATTTTTAAGATAATAGTTTTATTCCAAAGATTTTTAATAGAATAATAATGAAAGTTTTCTAAAGGTACATTTTTAAAAATTTATTCAAATTTCAGTAATGAGGGTTTTTTGTTAATATCTCGGTTGTTACAAACTCCATAAAAGCCTATGTTTTTATTTAATTTAATTATTTATTAAGCGCAGTCCATTCCAATTAAAATTATCAAAATAATCTTCTTTGGAATGCATGAACACTTTTGAAAATACTTATTAAGCTTGTGTGAATGTTAATCGGATTGTTTAAATACATTTCTAACAATATGTATCACAATGAACCACTAATAATAATTATTTCTTTAGAATATATGTTGAGCTACAGAAATCATAAATTTTTTTTATAAATCAACTTTACATATAGAAAAAAAAATGTTTCTTTCATTTAATTTCTTAAATGCCCATATATGATCTTATAAATAGAATGAAATCACTCGAAAAAATTTTACAAATTGAAAAAGAATGAAAAAAATTTCATTGTAATGAGTAAATATTAATAGTTCTAACATGTGAATTAAATGTTAAATAGGTTAAGTTTTGCTTTTTCTTTTTTAGTCTGGACAAATCAAAGGCCCTATCTCTAGTACTCCACTGCTGTGACATTAGTCATCCGAGTAAAATTTGGGACTTGCATCACCGCTGGACCTTGTTGCTTATGGAAGAATTTTTCCTCCAAGTAAATATTATTGGTCTAGTTAACTTTTTATGAACGCTCATTAAAATGTTTTAAGTATTAAGATGATATAAATAAATGTAATAAGTACTGTGTTTGTATTAATTTTTTCAGTTCAAATCCATATCTTGAATATTTTTAATATTAGTTTCTGATTGATATTTAGAGTTATTAGACATTGCACGAGTGTTATTCATTAAAATTATTCGCCGATAATGTTGGAAAAAAGTAGCAAAGAACAAACAAAAAAATTCAAAACAAAGCAAAAGCTTTTCCAGAAACATGTGATGTTCTAGATTTTTATAAAACGAATTCTATTATTTCATACACCAAAACAATTTTATCCATTAGGTTAATTGGGCTGAAATCCAGGAGTGTCTGAAAATTTACTTAACTAATCTTATTTTAATTTATTTAATTTTATTTTTAAAAAATTTAATTATAATTTTTAGCATGTTAAACGTAAAGTATATTTAAGACATGTAACAAGACTCCTAACAGAAGTTACATACATAATCAATTATGTCGGTAACTGTAGTTCACCAGATTTAATTCTGTAATCACATTACAAAACGTTGCCTATATTTAAGAATACTGTATGCTGTATCCTAATTTGGAAAATGTAGTATCATTATTTTAAACAAAAGATTAAAAAAATACTTTTTTTAACTTATAAAACTAATTATACTTACAATCAGAGCTCTTGGAAGTTGGTCTTCAAAATCTTATTTTGGAAAGGCATCTATTTTTTAAATTGTAAAGCATTAATCAGAAAACATGTGACTTTTTTTTATCCTCAATCATTTTACTTAGTAAATATTTCCATTTGCTTTTAGGCTCCCGAATTACTTCTACATTTCAGATAGGGGTGCCAAATTACCTTTCCTCAGGACGCTCGAATTTATTTACTCTTTACAAATATCTGGATTAACATAATTTATTTTAGATATAATCTCTATATGTCTAGTGTATTTTAAAATCCGATCAACAAACTACATAAATGCCTTCTAGTTCAAAAAAAATTATAATAACGGTGAGTTTTTGGTAATGACTGTTATTTGAAAAGAAACGAGAAATGGTCCAATGATTATTGGAATTCTATGAAAAACTTTCTTTGCTGCACTGACATGTTCTCAGTATCTTCTACAATTGTCAGAAATCCCAAGATCTATGATTAAGTGAGGCGCCAAGAATTTTGTGGCTCTGCGGTTGTCAATTCAGTTCTTATTAAACAACAAGAAAACTTGCTTTTTATGTTCGCAATACATAATAGAGCGGGTATTGCAAAACAATGTACTATCCATTTTCGAGTGGACTATTTAAACATCTAAAAATTAAATTCTAAAAATTAAATTACACTCGTTTGTTTGCGGAAAATAAAGTTATAAAAATCAGGAATTTTTAAATTTAGAAAATTTTTATACTGAATTCATCTTAATTTATAGTAAAATTAAAAAGTTCAAGCCTGAGTATATAAGTACAGATGTTTGTATATGGAAGAATCTCTTAACATGTACATATTCCTGCATCTTTCTTTTTAAAGATAATGTATGCTAATTTTGTAAATCTACGATTTGTAGCTATTTTTCAATGTTTAGGAGCACTAAATATTATGCCAAAATTTAGTAGAAAACATTTATAAAATCTTGCTAAAAAGGCAAAAAAGAAATCTATCAAAAAAAAATTTTTTTAATTTTGCAATGCTTTTTCATTAATAAGTATTATTTATTCTTAAAATGATCTGAAGTTTCTGCTTTAAAATAGCCAATGAATTTCTAATACAAACTTAAAAGAAATAATTTCATCATTATTGGGAAAACACTTTTCATGTTATTAAAAGATTACGATAATCGTCATAATCTCCGTATTAAAGTAAAAAATAAAAGGCTTTGTTCAATTAATTTACCAAATTTATCGAGTAATTATTCCCCAGTCCATTCAAATTACGTCAGGCGTAAGTTAATAACTTCACAAGATTAATTGGCGAAAGTTAATTAGCCTTTGAAGCCTCTTAACTTTTTTTTCTGGATAATTTGAACTAAATAAATTGACTTTCTTCTTGATATAGAACGTTCTACTTACATGTTTCATTTATACAGAATAATATTAACATATTTCCAAATGATTATTGAAGTTAGTTGAGAGAAATTTTTAATGAAATATATGAAATTTTAATTAAATTTAATGCTTTCAGTACATTTTCCTCTCTAAATGTATTTGAATAGGTGAACAGTTCCTTAAATATCTTTGAAATGCATAAGAAAAATTGATAAAATAATGGAAAATTTTAAACTAATTCATTATATGCTAAACAATTAATGGAAATATTTTAAAATCCACTAAATGATAGTTCAATTCCAAGCCCAATTTAATACAAATTTTTGTTATTTTAATTACATATTTTTCCAGCGATTTGTAATTCTGAAGAATAATTTAAAGAATACTATATGTTACAAATGCAATTGCACAATTTCCATATAGGCATCCCATGTCTCTAATATCATGACAATAAAGAAGAATTAAGGAAAAATTGCCTCACAACAGAAATAACAAAAAGTTATGTATTCCACTTTTTCCGTTAATGATGAGTTTCCTTAATGGCTACACAAAAAAATACCTTATTCCACGGTTTTATATAACTGTCAGTCACATTTCGTAATAGTGGCGGAGGTTTACAAGTAGTTTTCTATTTTAGAGGAGTTGCTTTTCTAAAATAGTACAATGAGGCCACTGAAAGGTCGTCAAGTGAAGCCGATATTACACGACCTTCTATCTTAATGTACTCGTGATATTTTCTATACGATTCAAATTCAAAAAATATTTTGGCTTGCCTAACCAGGTAACTTATTCAAATTGAAGATATTCGCTCATCAGATAAGACTGATGATTGAAATCCATTAGCTTGCAATCTGGTCCTGTATTTTGCAGAGAAAAGACAAATATCAATGTGAAGAATTTTGAATCTATCGCTTTAACTTGTTTCCAAACCAAAATAAAATTCTACTTTAGCATTTTAAAAAATATATCATATGAATTAACTTCTTCCATAAAAAAAATGTATGTCCTATATAAGTCAATCCCATGTACTTCTGTATCTAACACATCTTTAAAAAAATTTAGACGCTCAAGAAATGGCGTCGACAAGATTTTTATCAAACACCCCTTGAGGGGGCTATAGTGAAGGCCAAACATATCACTAGGTATTAACAGTTCTTTTATTCAGTTGATCATCATGCACAGCAGATTCGCTTTGGGGAATTCGAAGGTAAATGCGAAGCAACTGCAACTTGTTGAGGTACGTGCCAATCCCTACGTGCTCCTACGCTCTTATAACAGTCAATTAACGTCATGATTGACCTTTGATGTCTTGATATTTTCTTTGGCAATCATACAATGCGTCGTTAAAAGTACTCCTAAGTCGGAAAATAATGTTTAGAAGAATTTTCAAATCTGACATTTAATTTTAAATAATTGCCTCTTAGATCCTCACTTCTGTTGATATTCTTCTAAATGGTCTTGAAAATCATTCATTCAAGTTAACAAATCTCCAAAATTGTTTCTTCAAAGGTATTCACTCTAAATAAATAATTTCTTTTATTAAAAAAATAGAGCTTGATTTATTTTACCATTTAGTTTATATATTTTAAGCCATGAATGATTTCATATCAAGTGGATTCTAACTTTATGAGGATCATAGTAGCACAGGAAGAGGGTTCTATCACATTTTAAATTAGCAAATTTCCTTTTTAATTCAATCAGTTTTAGAGCTGTGTTATGTAACTGCAACATATGCATTTTTCTATAATGTGATTTAGAAAATATATGGATTAATTATAATTTTGATTATCAAAAAAAACGATTCTTTGTTCTACAACTTTGATAACAGAGCATATTTGATAATTAATAAAAATACGCTTCGGTATTGATTGTCCTTGCATTTTGGATGTTTTAGTTTTAGTAACCAATTCAATTTTGGGAACTAATTCAGTATAGGGTATTAAAATGAATGCTAATAATTTAGTGGGAGTATTGTAACCACATAAATCATTGTAGTTTGCTTGTATTTATTTATTTGCATTTATTTAATTTATTTGCATTTATTTAAATGATGTTTGGTGAATATACTTTTCTATTTATTCTTGTATACTGCCATCACATTTTTGCTTATTCATTTGATCAACTCATAACTATATGAAGTAAAAAAATAGTAAAAATCTCATGTAACCGTTTATCAATTATCTTTATTTCAGGGGGATAAAGAACATGAACTTGGACTCCCCTACTCTCCATTATGTGACCGGAACACAACTTTAATTGCAGAATCTCAGATCGGTAACGCATATTTTCAAAATTATTCAAAATATCTCATGTATAGCTTATTGTGATAGTTCATAAGTTGGAATTGAGCAATCAAGCCATTCAGTAGAGAAACGGATTATTTAAAAATAAGTCATGCACTGAGAATAAATTCAACTATCTAGTGTGACTGTCTTCTCAGAAACGTTACATTGCATATTTTCCCCTTAAATCTACGCCGTATAATCAAAATTCCTCATACTATTCTAAATGAGCAAAATCTGTGGAAAAGTTGTTTACCTAGTTTCTAACGAGGAGGATAAGTTTAGAAGTCATATAACAGTCAAATGCTTATAAGCAAAAATGTTATATCCCATAATTCACTACAATGAAACAAAAACACTAGCCCATTGAGGTCGGCCCTATCGGTTTTTACTATTGAAATTTACCAAGAATCAAACGTTTCCAGTTTAATTTTCACTAAGCTCGAATTCTGTATAATTAAGCTACTAAAGAAATCAGTCTTTCACTAGAATTTTTTATCTGGTAAATGTGGCAGAAATTAATTTTATCTTAATTGTACTAAGAAAAAAGATTAGATTAACGTTCAAAGAATCACTGAATTGCTCCCCAGGTTTATAACAGTTCAATGTAATCACTTCAATATTAAAAGATAGTTCCTTTAAATATTGAAGGAAAAAACCCAAAGCGCAACATCAAAATATCAAGACTTTATCTGGATTAGAACAGCCAATAAAACAATGTGAAACGTTACTTTTTCTCAACTACATCAGGAGATACTGATATGGCGCGCATGAAAGAAATAAAGCCTTTTTTTTCTTCTTCTTCTTCTTATGAGCTTAAATCTAAATTCTTCAAATTTGATCTTTTGTTCAAGTTCTTTTATGCCAGAACTTATTAGACTTTATGCTCTCTCATCTCATTTTGAATACGCGAAATCATAGTCTTCTTAATAAGCGGTAAGATGGAACTTCTTACAAAAGTTGAACGAATGGAAGGAACAAATCTTTGTAAGAGTTTGCGCGGTTTTACTATTTTTATAAATGATCCCAAATAGTTCATTTATTTAAGAAAAATTGTTGTTTCACAATTTAAAAACTTTACTTTATATTCAGTTGAATTTCCATGCGTGTTACATTAGAAATGTTATTGCATTTTTGTTTCACCTCCAAAAAATATTTTTTTAAGATCTAGTATCAATAAAAAGAACTCAATGTCTCTAATCCTAATGTTAATGATGACGTAAAAGAAGGCCATTAGTATTATAGATAAAGCTTAGTTAGTATAATTTCAATAAGGATTCGAGGAGAAAGTCTGGCTCTATGTCAAATCTGTTGTTTGCTTTCTACGAGTGCAAAAAATAATTTTCTCTTCTGAATAATTCATCAAGAAATTTCCCACAGAGACGATTGATTATACATTTTCTACATAAAATGGTTAAGAACTAATTATGCATCCTTTGACAAATGTTACACACAACTTTTGTTGTTATTATTACTGCGTGTGGTTTTTATTGTTTTTTACTACTTCTTGAAAATTCCGGATACAGCACATTCTCCGGAGCATCCATACTCACAGTTATTATTCTGTATTCTTTTATCTTAGAACACCGTCCATAAATTTCCACGTATTTGGTGATTTGTTTAAAGAAAACAGCCTAGTGGTATTCATATGTAATAAAATATTGTATGATATTAAACAATATAAGCAATATTGCATAATATAATATCGCACGATTTCAATAATATTGGGCAACATGCTATGCTACTCGGGGAACAGAATAAATAAAAGAAAACGAAGGCAAAAATAACTTCATACATTTTCGTCCTTTTTGATTTCTAAAATATCTAAAATATTTTCCTAAAATTTTCATCTAGTTTCTGTATAACACGGTAATCTCGCAATTTTTCATAAATTTTATTTAATATAACTATCATAAAAACACAGAAAAATATCAGAAATTCAAAGGACTGCCTCCAAATTATGTACTGACCAGAATCACCTACTGTAAAATCTTGGTTCAGGATGAGATAAACTGCTTTTACTGGTCATCAAATTTAAAGGTACAGTCATACTTTTTAAGATAGATTTCGCAATAATTTTAGTATCTCGTTATGTTTATATGATATCAGATAATATAAATAAATTTTAAAGTAAAAAATTGAACAAAACTCATAATTGCACCACTTTTATTGAAAAAAATCCCTTTTTGGGTGACAATATACACAGATTTCTTTTCTTTATCACAGAATATAAAAAATAAAATTTAATTCTAGTTATTGAACATATTGGAATATTTTGCATCAATTTATTAATTGTAATTGATAGAAATTAAAATGACTATTTTCATTGCACTTGGACTTTTTATTTTTTAAAGAAGTTTCCGAGGAAAACACACAAATTTTAAATTTGTTTCCAAAATACTCTGTCAGTTTTGACTGAAGAACACGCTGCTTTAAGAATCTAATAATTCATTGTATGTCTTTGAAAACCTTTTTCTTCCTTCGATGCCTTGATACGAAGTAAATTCTCTACTGTTTGGATGCTTTTAAATATATCTCTCAAAAATTATATAATTTTTTTTTTCATTATTTCCACTTATCATGTTGGTTTGACAAATTATCCTATATCAAATTTTCAACTTGGCACATTTTAATTAAAATTTAATTCATATCAAAATTAGTTCAAAAATAATATTTTCTCTAATATATCTTGTATAACTCATTAAAAACCTGCCCATTGGGTGCCGTTATTATGCAGAAAAGATAATACAACTGTTTTCATTTAAGCTAAAAAAGGAAATATTGATATGATGAAAGTTCCGAGTTGGAGGCGAACTCGCACCTGCTACGATATGAAGATAATTTTAAAATTTAAATAAATAGTATTAAATAGGGACTAAAGCAAAAAAGTATTAATAAGTGAAGTAGTGCAAAGGTTTTATTACATTACAAGTAAGATTCACTATTACGCTTTTTAAGGTACAATTTTCTTTCGAAATGGAATCTAAATCGTTCATTTCTTTCAAAATATAAACCCTACGCTTTAAAGCTTTTTATTTTTCAGCAAAAATTGTAAAAATTGGTAAAATTCATTATAAGAAATCCGGGGGGGGGGTAAAATTCGTTCAAATTTTAATTTTTAATTAAACCAATTTTGAAATATTGATTATTAAATTAAAAGTTCGTAAATTAAAAAAATTTCTTCTAATCAAAAATATTGCAAGCAAATAATTTTATTGTTGTTTTTAATTTTTTTAATTAATTTAAAGAAATCAAAAAAAATAAATATTCCAAATATGGTTCACGGGTTAAATGAATAAAAACTTTCAGTCTATAAATAAAGTCTATTTAAGCTTTCAACTAAAGGGGTTCATCGTACTTCAAGGAATATTGCGAAGCAATCACCAATTATTATCTCTCCTCTTTAAAAGTTATTTAATACTACACTTTTTTTTATTCTAACGAACTGTACACTAGAATGGCCAACGAAAGAAAAAAAAATCCCACAGCACTTTAAAAATCTCGGAGACTCTTATTAAAAGACTACGTAGTCATGATATCTGATACTTCCCATGCTATCTTTTTAAATGACTGCACTTCATTCGCATGATTTAGAGATCTTTCTCTGATGGCGCTTTTCCTAGTCGTTTGAAATCTTATTTCTCACACGTGCCACAAGGTTAAGTAATTGCTTTCTTAATACAAGCACGAAAGTTTGAGTTACTTTTCATTTCTGAAGGTCCGCAGACAAGACTGGGAGCTTTATGCAACCACTTACCCCCCACCCCCGACTTAGTATTTGGGACTTAATTTTCAATACATCCCGTTCCCAATAGTTTTTTTTTTTTTTCAATTTCATTCGCTTCCTTTTCAAATGAATTTCGAAATTTCAAATATTTTAGACCAGAATTATAAGCACATTGCGCAACATTTTTATACTTCTGTCGAGAATTCGTAATATTGCATAATGTCATAACAGTATCAGAGACTATTTGGTGCTATTTGTTGAAATACCTTTTCATAACTGATGTTCCCAATGATTTTTTTTTTCAATTTCACTTGCTCCCTTTTCAAATGAATTTTGAAATTTCATATATTGTAGATCAGAATTACAAGCATATAGCAAGACATTTTTACATTTTTGTCGGAAATTCGAATTATTGAATAATGTCATTACAATATCAGAGACTATCTGGTGCTATTTGTTAAAGTACCTTTTGATAATTATTGTGAACAGAATACTGGAGGTAGTGTTGTATTAGCCCAAATGATGCGGAATTTGAATAAGTATATCAGATAACACTCTCAGCATTTATTAAATGGAAAAATAATTATATTTTTAACACATTTTCGGAATTATTAATAATTTTAATAATTTCGAAAACATTAAATAAGTGCAAATTTTAAAAAGTGAGGAAAGGTAAGAGAGGAAATTACCCCATTATGCATACATATTATGTCCTGAATACATAGACGCTATTTAAATCCTAGGACATTGTTGAAGTGCTGTAAAACAACGTAATCCTGTTGCCCAGGAAAGGAACAAGTTTAAATCCTTTTAGAGATCACTTCTTCAAAAAAAAATGATCCCTCTGAATTTCTGGAACTTTTGTAGAGACTCCCTCTTTTATCTATTTTTTCCTCGAATTTTCATATTATTATGTATTCAAAAAATGCCGAGTGCGTCATCTAAAATATCTGTTCATAATGCCCTACAGAGCTCTCTCAGTTAGAGGTTTAATTTGAACAACCTTGTACTTGACCATTTTCAAAAGTGATTATTACCAATTTTTAAACGTTTTACTTTTGCATTAATACAGAAAGCATCGCTCATCTTGATTTTAATGCTTATCTTTTGTTGTTTTTTTATGTCTGCGTGCCCCTGTTTTTGCTAATTCATCTCCCATATGTGTTAAAAAATCCTAGAAATAAATTATTTTTAAAACATTTGACTGTGGAAATATTAGTAGGAAACAAACCTCTTTTCTCTTTTATATTTAATTTTAATTTAAAGTAATTCAATAAACAACGGAATTTGTTTAAAAATAAATCTCCAAACTAATGTAAAACGAGAAAATAAATCTAAAGTGTCTCACAACATCTTTGGGTTCTTGATTACATTTAAACAGAATTATTGAAGATTCTCACAAATAGTACATTCATTAGTTCATTTATTCTAGGATGAAGCATGCTTTTAAAATCACCATTTGCCTTGTATTCCTTTTATTAATAATAATAATATTCCCAGTAAATTTATTGAAAAAAAACACCAGAAATTTATCAATTATTTTCTTTTTAAGTGAAAAAAGTGAAGTCACGTTTTCAAAGTGCAAGCTACTTCATTAAAAAAATTAGTTTTTACAAAATACTATTAAAAAATTAAATTTTTCTACTTAATTCGCATTTAAGGAGTTAATTATTGCTTGAAATTGGCTGAAACAAGAAAAATACACCTTAAAAAGATGAGATCCTCTATAAAACCCAAAAGAAAAATACGACATGCAACGAACCCTTTTGTCACCAGGAACAAAATTTCGATGAAACACTTAAAGAGATATACTATCTGCAGAACGTTGCTTTAGCTTCTTATCTCAGTATTTCCACAAGTCATGAAAGTGTAAATAGAACTGCTATTCATTATCATAAATTCCATAGCCATTTTCCTTAACAATTTAACTAAATATTTCCGTAATTCTCATACAACAGAGAACTAATTCACGCCCTTGGGTTAGGCTAAATGGGCTTATTGAGCCAATAAAGAAAGCAATGGGAATCTCAAGATTTCTTGATAACGTTGCAACGTTAAATGAAAGTCTGAGACAAATTTAAAACTCTCATTTCTTTTTCCTCGGAAGTTCTGTAATGAATATAGAGTAAATGAAAAAAAATGTAGGATTTATTTCCAAGTAATGACATTCAAAAGTGCAACACCCGAAATTTATAACAAAAAAAAAGATAAGTGAACTATATTCATCAGCAAAAACTTAAATCATGTGCCGAATATAGGCATGTCTAGGTCGTTTAAAACGAACCGTAAAGTCCTAGTCTGTACTTTGTTAAGTCCAGACCAGGACTTACTCTTTATCTGATTATAATTAAGTACTCTTATAATTAACAAACTCTTTATCTGATTATAATTAAGTGGACTTATGACCACTTAATTATAATCAGATAAAGAGACTTAAGCTTTCCTAACAGCAATTTTTTCTGACTAAGAGTTTCGATAAAAGTGGTAATTTTAGATCGTTTTGAATTTTTTTTTATGTGTAGCTCAGGAATTGGATTGTGCATACAATAATCTCAATGGCAATAATAAAAATCGCTTATTTATATTAAGACATACTTGTGCGGCTTATAAAAGGTAAATATGGCCCTGGGTATAGTAACTTTTCCTCAATTTCACCATATTTAGCAATTTAAAAGAAATACACATAAAATTATATTATCTTTTCGCATTACAACCCCAAGACTGGTTATTCAATAATGAAATTGATGCATCGAGGTGTATAGTTCGAAGCATTTTTGTTACATTTATTTTACAATCTATGTATTTATATTTAATTATATTTTAAGCTATTTCCATTAGATATTTCTAGCTGATAGTGTATCTTAGGGTTTTAAATGCTAATTTATACATTTTTTTAGTCAACTATAATCTTTTAATTCCAGATTTTGTTATAAAAAATTATCCATTTCTCCTGTTTCTAAAAATAATTATCTTCTAAGCACTTGAACTCAGGCTTCACTTTTGCTTTGCTCGTACTATATATATATATATATATATATATATATATATATATATATATATATTTAAGCAATTCCATGGCCGAAAAGAGAGAAGACACCTTTATAATTTTTAAACATCGCTTTCTTCCATTCCTGGAGGCATAATTTATGTACAAGATGTGCGGACAAATCTGACGTCCTTTCACCAGCGATACAAGAGCGAAAAGTGTATGAGACAGAAATATTTATCCCCGGTCATTATATACCATGAGATTCTGATAGGGATTTCTTTTACACGTGTTGATTTAGGTAAGGGGGAAATAGGTACCTTTTAAAAGAATTCATTTAGGCCGACAAATTTTTATCCAGAGCGTGAGAACCGCTGATTTAAGCATTTTTACAGAGCTCCTCTTGTAGTATTAATTAAATAAAAAAAGGTGGAATTGGCTCAGGAAATAAGAGAACATTTTAGAACTGTTAATATAGATTAAATTGAGATAAAAATTAAGAAATTAATTAGGATTTAATTTAGATTTAGAGATTATTATGATATAGATATGGAAGATATGGATATTATATACATATATAATATCCATATCTTCCTGATTCCTTAAGGAACAAATGTATTTATTTCTTTCAACATTTTACCCCCAATTAATAACATTATGTGCTAGATATTTACAATTCATGTCGATCTATTTAACATAAATAAAAATTAGCAAAAACTCACTAACGCATTACTCTTTTTGCATCTCTTCACAGGTTTCATTGAGTTTATCGTCTCACCCAGTCTTGAAGTTTTCGGCGATATGCTGGAGAAAATTGAGCAGAAGAACCAGAATACTCGTTCCCCACCAATTTCAGAAACTCTTAACGAGGAACCACCCTCTGGAGACAGCAGAGGATCATCACGTTAGAGAAAAATTTCTTGATTTAAATTTAATAATATTTTGTTATTAATTTATTTTATTTTATTTTTGAAACTTAACTGAAATCCGGAAAGCCAAAAATATATATAATTACTTGAGCTAATCATATTTTCCATTTCCTTGATTTCAAGAATATGTAATTTATTGTTTCTTTGAGTACTCAATAAAATTATCTATGCAAATATAAAATGTATTTGTAAAGCAATGAAAAGAAACAGGAAATGAATAAAGTCCGTGGATTTTACAAAAAGAATAATAAAAAATAGAATTGAGGAATGGTCTACATTGCAAAATAATCATAATAAATGCATTTAACTAGATTCCTTTAATACTTTAAAATAAGCTGAAGTCTTTTACAACTCTTTAGAGAAAAAAGGATCTTTTTTTAATAGGATGAATGAAGAAAAATAATCTACAATGAACTTCATATTAACACCAATATGACACCATTCCACTGTAATGAAAATTCGCCTAGTTTAAATTTTAGAAATGTCTAGACTTTTTAATGGATATTAGATTATTAGATTTTTATTAGCATTAGACATCCATTCGTCTTTTTAGAAAAGATGTTTGATTTATGAAATAAGCAAAAATTTATATTTGTATAATCAGCACTTTTTTTCACTATCAGTCTTGATCCATACATAAATTGTCACTTTAATTTTCCAGCATCACGCAAGAAATCACAGACTCTGGCAGGAGCCTTGATAAGTGCAGTAAAAAGAGATAGCTCGCCAGAAGCTGCTAGCAGTTCACCAAATCCACCTGATACTGCTAACTGTTCACCGAATTTAAGCCCCAGTACAAGCGCTCCAACATCGCCAAAAATTACAGCTCAGTCGAAATCGAAGGTCAAAAGACCTTGGGTGTTCCACCTGGAGGAAAACAAGACCAAATGGAAGGAACGAACTCACAAAGGTATGTAATCCATGACGTAGTGATTATTTTTTCGAATTTAAAGCAAACTGCACACTCTAGATCACACCAATAAAATGGGGCAATCCTCGCTATTTCGTTTTTTAGTCATCTATATGGGTTGGTCATTCATATGCACTTTACGCCAACTTCACTCTAATCCCTTAAGTGAAAGCCTTGCTAGAGTATATCTCAAACCTAACACTACGCACCCCTCACACCTCTCACACCCACCCGCCGTTTAGCAAGCGCTCATTCCAAATGACGCAATGGAAATGAAAAGAGAAATTCGAACCAGTTTCAAGTTCAACACTTTTGACAAGTTTCCGCACTGTCGATCAATTTTAGAGTGTCATCGCTTCATTGTGAAGGCGTGAAGTGACTGTGAATAACCGGTTTTAACTACTTAATCCACAAGAATGTATCAAACATGTTGTGAAATGACAAGAAGGAATCGAATAGCAAAATATTTGATATTAAATTCTATAATGAATCAAAGTAACAGCATATTTAAAGACTTGAACATGCATAAGTAACATAGGTGTCTTTTTTATGTTCGTATACGAAGAGAAGTAAAATGTTCCAAACAGAATTTGATTTAATAATGAGAAATAAAACTAAGTCAAGAAATTAACTTTGCATGTTCTTGATATAATCTGGATGAAAAATCTCCTTAACACTGCTTCTCTGAATTTTTTTCATGCGATTTCACAATTTCTCTATCGTATACTTGAAGAAGTGTAGCCAAAATTGTCAAAAAAAAAAAAAAAAAAAAAAAACTTCACCAGAAAAAGAAACTGATTGGTAAGCAACTAACCTTTGGATTTGGCAGATTTAAACATAAAATTAGAATATTTTATAATCTGTTCTCTAAGAAATTTTAAGTACTGCACGATGCTAAATTATTTATTTTCAGCATAGGCAAAAAAATATCATCCAAAAAAATCATCAAAGTTTTGATTTTGCATTTTCATTGTTTTATTAAAATAAAATTGACTTTTGAAACAAAATAATCGTTCATAAGTCCTACAGACAATATATTCACATGTACGTGTTATTGATGAAAAAGGATTAATCAAAACAAAAACCACTTTGTTTCGTTTCTAAATGCAACGACTCACCGGTTGGAATGCTTTGGGTTACCCACAAATCTATGAAAAATCAAACTGAAAATATGAGTCATTAAGTGTTACGCTAAAACATATATATTTTCGCCGAATGGTTGCTCCGAAATTTGCAAAAGCTTCCTTTACTTTTTTGAACAAAATGAAACATTACTAATTCATATTACACAGTTATAATAATTTTAACGCTTTTTTGTAACAAATAGTCAAAATAAAGTTTAATTACTAATTCTTTTGTGTTTTCGAGGGTTTTGTATATATTGTATGATTTGAAGAATCAAGTATAGAAATTCTTTAACGATATTCATTCTTCATACCTTCAACGAAAAATCCAAATTTTAGTTTTTGTCAAGATGCATTTATCCAACCGCAGCGAATACAGCGCAACCGAATGTGAAGGCAAAATCCAGGAAAAAGCGACCGAGAGAAAATATTCTGAGTTAATATAGTTTTAGAAATGAATCTATCGACTCAGCATTTTGATTCCGTGGGAAAATGAATAGCCCGTGCATCTTAAATGTTGCAGTGAAGTCGGAGTTAGAATGATTAGATAATTATTTTAAGACCATAACTAATTTAAAATTATTACATATACACATGACATATATGCAGCTATTTTTACAGAAAGCGCCAACTTAAAAAATTGTGATATATTTAACAACAAAAATTTACATTGAAATTGAATTTGAAATTTGTTTTTAATGCAAAGATATAATTTCTGAAATTATCGAATAACATAACGATATTATTTCTGTTAATAAACATAACTATTCATTGATTAAATGAAGTAGATTCATATTTGCGAGATGGGCGCACATCAAATATAATATATTGGGTATGTTGTAGAAAGAGAATGAATGGGATGCCATAAGATCATGCGCAGTTAAATGCTAAATGACATTCAAAGTAATATTTGCCACGAGACTGCGACATCATTACAGTTCATTTTTAAATCCTTAACCGTAATTCACGTACATCATACGGACATCGAATTATAATTTTTCAAACTTATTAAGTAGAATAATTCAAAAAACGCTATACTACGATTTAGAGATTACATATTATCTACAAATCCAATTTTATATATTCTTAATTGAATCAGTAGGACAGAATATTTCCGAAACAGAAGATATCATCTAATTAGATAGCAGAAATAGCGGAGGATTAATAAAAAAAGAAATAACTGCATTTAAACATTTAAAACTTTGATCTCTCTAATCGATTAATGTTTTGGAGCGGTAACCACGTGATTCCAATAGACTCTTTCGCAAACATGGAATCTATCACTCTTCATCGTTATCCGAAACTAATTTGCTGCGACCTAGCAAAAAGCCTTGGAAAGACAGTTAGGAAGTAAAGATAAACGAAAATCTTTTTTTTTTCTTTTAATCATGGCGCTTAAAAAGAAAAGGGATAGGTAATAACTAAAGTGTCGAACTGTATATCATCGTGTGTTTGATCAGTTTGTTGCGACTTAGCGAAAACTGTATTGAATAGCCTTGAGAAGAAAGCTGGCTGGAGTCAGATATATGAAGGTTCTTTTTTTCATTGAGCGGCGTAAAGAAAGGGAAAGTGACGGCCAGTTAAGGAAATGTTACTAATAGAAACTCTTCAGGTTTCTGAGTACACGAGGCAAGAAAGTATATAAAAAAGAAAGATGAAATTGGAAAATAAAAAAATAAAATCATTGGTCAAAACATCGCATAAATCATTTTGTTTGTTACATTTTTGGATTAAATTTCAATCAGAAAGATATTTTTATTACTTAAATAAATCAATAATTGCGCACAAGATTAAATGGTGGATTTCCGATATGACCAATCGCTGGGTTGAGAGGCTACAACAGATCGACTAAAAGAATATTATTAGTTTAAATACCAAATAAATAAATTTATAAAAAATACAAATTTTCTTAATTATAAAGTATGAGGATAGTATGAGATATTAAGGATATCAAGTATAATTGGCCGAGATCTTATCAGTTTCATTATGTTCACTTATTAATGACTCTGACTGAACAAAGTTTTAGATGGCACCGCGAACCCTCTCCATAACATTTCTAATAATATTTTGCAACTCTATTCGAAGATTCGGATTTAATGCAGCTGTAAAAATGTTCAAAGGAGCAGTCTGAAATTCATACGACATTTAGTTTGGGTTTGACTGTTACCATTCAATAATAAAGAAATAAATTTCTGCTCCACGTGGGTTAGCGTTTTATATATATAAATTTATTGGGCTAAGGGTTAATGAATCACCGAAATATCCTCAGAATTCAAAATGTTCATTTGTTGTTTTTGAAAATATACATATGAAATAACACCAATGAATACATCAGGATACTGTGCTTTGTGAAACCTTAATGGTATAGAAAAACATCCAGTAAAGCCATTACTTACCAGAAGGACAGAACATGATTTAGTTTACACCGAAGAGGAGCGACTACAAAAAGTTAAATTGAAAATCAAGGTGTTTAACACTTCTGCTCCTAGATGCCCAACAGAATAGTAAGAAGAATCTAATTTTATATATCTACGAGATGGCTGAACAAATCAATTCATAATGACTGAAATCACTTCTTAGCATGCATCTTCATGGAATTGGTTTTGCAGATAATTTGTGACAGAGATATTTCATGATTTCGGCAATGCCCAACAGTAATGAGCCAAGGTTTAATTTGCTCACTATTAATTATAAAATTAGTGATATACCCGGCATTGCTTGGGATTAAAATCGTTTCATGTATAATACTTTTAACGTAAAACTATTTTTGTATAAAATATTATAGTATGTAAAACCCTTTTCAAGATATATTGAAATAAAAGAGAAACTGTTTTAAAAAATAGTGGTAGAGTAGTTCAAAATCTTAACATTGCATAGTAAAGAAGTACCAATAAATTTCCTTATTTCAAAATCATTTGTGTTACATTTTCTAAGGAATTAATAATAACTGAAAAAAATGCCCAATAATGAAATTAGTATCTTTGAAAAGGAAAAATTTTTTAATTTTAAGACAGTGTGTATTTTCTTTGCAATAATTTCTTCAATAATAATTTCTTCAATAATTTCTTTTAGCTTCAGTGAAAAAATGCAAAATATTGATTCACTTCTTATAGCCTGAAGCCGCTGTTGTCGTCGAACATTTATATTCATTTGTTCACAAGGGCTTCACCTTTCTTGCCTCCGTTTGAGAGATTGACTTATGCCTAATTTTAGGCATTATTAAATCACTACTTTAAAACAAATAAAAACTTTAGTAAATAGATATGTATTAAAATGGAACTAATTTTTAAAAATTAGTGGTAAAATAGTAAAAAGTTAACACTAATTTTAATGTTTTTAAACTTATCTTACATTTATACTTTTTTTAAAATTTTAGATGCAGAATTGCGAGCACAGCTTTCTGTTGCTCATGACAACAATGGCGATGATGTTGGAAGAGTGATTGTGTGAATTAGGCCAGCAGGATCTTTACTTTCAAAAGGCAGTGACTTTATTAATTTTCCAGTCCTTTTCTTTCTTTTTTGCAACGCAAATTTCAGATGCGGTTGATAATGATATTTCACATCAGACTAATCCATGCTTACTTGGGGAATCATCACCGGGAAGGCAGTTTTTGGGAGATGCGGACTACAGTATTTTACATACTTTTTTTTTTCCCTTAGCCGATGCTTTGAGATCTGATTAATGGCTTAAGCTTGCGAAACAGCTATCAAATATCTTTGGTCCTGCTCTTAAAAATTGATGGAATGACACTTAATCTTCTAAGTTCTCTCTTTCACACTCTCTTTGTCCCAATTGTGTAAAATTTTATGTTATGCTGCGTCTAACTCATTAAAGATGATCTGGTATCTCTGTCGTAGATATGTAGCCCATGAATGTTCTTATTTCTCAGCATATCGTGTCCGTTTGTATGCACTTTCTAGAAAGATCAGAATATTTTTTATGAAACCGAAAGATTTCATAATACTACTGATACGTTTACTGTCGCGACTCATGCCTGTGATTCTAGCCATCTGTCTAATTAGATGACCTCTTCTTTATTATCCCTTAGTAAAGAAGGGGTCATCTATTTAGAAAGTAGGTGCGAATCACAGGAGATTCACGCGGCAACCAACGTTTTAAAATATCTTTCTTCTTGTAAAACTTATCAACAAATTCAGTCATTCGCAAAATGACGTTTTTTATTCCTGCCGCTCATAACAAAGTAATTTAAAAACCGGATTTTTCAATGCATTTGTATATTTTGTAAAATATGGGATTTTACTTACATGTATACACTACATATGCATTTATTACACCAGCTTCTATTAGTCCGTGAGAGTTATGGAATTTGATTTTCATGTTAAACTGTGTATAGCAGCATAATGAGCTACTCTACTGAACTTAACAGAGATACAGATTAACATGCTTATGAGTCTTTTTTCTAATGCAATCATGTACTAGAACATTGTTGTGCGATGTGATCTTCTAATACTTAAAGTGTTTGTAGTGTTGTCCTTTACATTCTTCATATTCGTACACATTATACTTTTCTTCTAAACGCACCTATTAAGAATGTATTCTTTAACATATATTTATTTAATCTCAAAACATGTAACAATATAATTTTACGAATTAATCGAAAATCATTTGGTATGCGGAATGGGTTTTGAATTTCAAAACATTTTTCATTCAAATATATTCTGCAAATTCTCACCCTCACAACAGGTTCTGTCGCTACAGACTTTGTGTACAGTAGAATGCATCAAAGTGAATTGTGGGCAAGCTTTCAGTATTATTGTTCTTGTGATGGATATGTTCGTGTTAGTATTTTATAAAAATACAGAAAATATATATATTCGATAGAAAATGTGTTTTAATTCGTAAATAGGAAAAGTGTGAATGTGAATGTCAATTAGTATGTGGCAACTAGCTTATCCTTAACCTGTACCTCTTCCTTTGTATACTTAAACATGTAGAAGCCAATATTAGTACATTAGAGCTAACTTACATGTTTCATCTCCCCGGTGATATAACAATTGATTTCGATTCGAAAATAACATAGGTGTATAGTGCACGTAGTAGAAATTGTAAAATGAATATCACTGAAATAATCTATGTGTACCGTAAAATTTAGTTAAGATATTGTAATGTTTAGTTTTGTGTGCTATAGTATTTAATATAATTTGATTTGTACAGAAATTTTTCCAGTTCTTGATTTTTCCTAAAATATTGACTCTTTTGTTTTTGAACAAGTTTAACGCTACTTTATAAAAAACTGCTTTCAAATATCATGAAAATTATATTTTAGCGTATGGCAATGATACCTTTAATAAGCATCTACACATTTTTGCCACAGCTTTTTGCCATTTCAATTTACAGGTTTGCCAAAGAGAAAGGCAATGATAGAAATAAAACGCAGAAAGACGTCGGCCGAATTTTCACACAAAAAGTTTACTTTGAGAAAGATTCATTTTTCAGCTTAGTGACGTATTTCTTACATCTTTTTAAGTATTAAATCAATATACATTGTACTCTAACCATTTATGTTTCATCGTATATATATTAGAACAGTTTTGCTGAAACTTCTAACATCTTATACCTATGTATTTGGACATATATTTTAATAACATTAAATATACATTGACGGACCACAATAACGTAATATTTAACTATATATTATATTATATATATATATATATATCAATATTTTCAGATTTCAACTAACAACCAATCGAACTTATTCATGTATCATAACACAAATACTTAAAATTCGGTAAATAAATTTACACGGGAAAAAAAAGTCTTCCTCTCCAATTCACAATCGTAAAAACTAAATCACTTGAAAATAAACAGGAACACTTTTTGGCAATAGCAATGTAATTATTAACAATTTGTAAAACAAATATCGTGCTTAATTATATGTGATGAAAACCAATTAAACAATCTAAATCACGTAAAGCTTGAATGAGAACAAACGTTAACAGCATTTCGCTGGAGCTATATATCAGAATGCATAAAGGTACTTGCTAATTCCTAAAATTCTGGAGTGTAATTATTTTTATGACATTTAAACTGATGTATTGTATTATTTAGCTACTTAAAAAACCCTGCATTGGCGTCAATATAGATGTGATGTACTATTGTTTGTCTAAAGGTGTAATAAAGAACTTTTTGAAAAAATTATTTTGGTTTGTGTTTTTCTTTTTTATATGAGACAGCAAAATTTTAGATAGCAAAGCACATTTCATAAGTTGAGTTGATTTTTATTTCCCTTCCGCAGTGACATTAAAACATTTTCCACTTGACCTATAACTACACAATGTTTTGATCTACACACAATAGCACAAGGAATACAGGAAAAATTAATAATTTAAATTTTTAGCGTATTAATTGTTTAAGTTATTATTAATTAGAAAGTTTAATAATTACCTTTTTAATTATTGATTCTTAATAATTAAGAAGTTTTAATTTTTATTAAAAACTTTCGAACTTCAAGTAAAAAAAATGCAGAAATAAATTGATAAGAATTAATTTTAAAAAGAAAAAGTGCAAATCTGCATGACTATGAAGTGTTGGTTTAAAATCCTATAATTAATTTGAATGCATCAAGATTTAATTTAAGACTCACAGATGCTCAGCTGAATAATTACATAAAGTCCTACAGTTGATTTTATAACGTAAATTCTTTATCAAGACAAGCACACACGTTACAATGGGTTTTAGAATTCAACTTATTCATAACATCTTTACAATTTCTTTTCTGAAATTTCCGAAGAATTTAGGCCTGTAACATTTGTGAGAACCGTGGAAATGTGTTTGGAAAAGTACAGGCAGATATGGCTTTTGCAAGTAAGTACATGTTACATTGTAGCATTGATTAAAAAAATGTTGGTTAGTGGAGTTTTATAGAGCTTGAACCAGATTTGCCGATCCCAGTCTGTAAAAATAAAATGCTTAGTATTTAGCTTTCTAAATTGTAATTATTCGTTGAAATTACAAAATTAAGACTCGAAAAAATATTTTTAAAAGTTGAAACTAACTTTCTTCTTTAAAATACAATTTTCTTAATGTAAATAAATGAGTTTTGTAGATATATCCATAGTCTTTCCGGAGAACTGTAAATATCTTCAGTTAACTTGCGACCACCTTAGAGAACTCAATTACGAAATGTGTTTTCTTCTACCAATGCTTCGCACACATTAAATCACTCATAATTGTTTATAATCTTGTTATAGAAAGTTAGAAGAATCATCAACCAGGATGCTAGGTCCATTTAATTGCGACTCAAATCTCTAAAAGCAACCTCAGGCAGCATGAAAGCCTGGTATTGAAAATAAAAGAAAACGAAAGTGACAGGTTTACAGTGAGTCAGACTAGTAGTTTAAGGCCAAGGTTGCTGATCTCTTCATAGAACTCGACTCAGTTTTATCTATTCGCAGCGCACAGTTCTTTCCATCCCGAGCATCATTCAACTTGCGAGTTCCTTTCCTCGTCCCTCCTTCTTTTTCTAGTTATTTTCTTTGAAGATGAGACAAGGTTCATGAAACCGTAAAGTTGATTCTCAAGTATTTTGGCCTTTGTGGTCAAATCGAGGATGACGTTGATAAACAAACCAGCCGGAATGTGCTTAGCATAATAATAAATTATACTAGCCTATCAGCTGCGATTATTACATTTCCTGTTAATGACCTTAAGTTACTCTAGATTTTCATGAAAAAAGATGTTTGAAATTCTAAACACAATTGATCCGCATTTTAAGCATGCACTGGCTCACAGTTATGATTAGGATTTGTTAATGAGCAGCTTGAAATCTGTGAGGGAAAAACAAGAAATGGCAAAGTTATTTCCGAGAGAGCGGCGTGAAATTTTCTTAGCTGAATTATAAGAAAAGATGTTAATACGTAAGCTGTTTGTGAAAGAGGGGAAACTCTAGGAAGTCAGAACCTAATAGAGTCAAATTAGATCCAAAAAACTAATAGTTGTACCTAACTTTTCAAAAAAGCTTGAAAATGTTAAAATAAATTATATTTGGAAAATCCAAAAGGTTTGGAACAGAAATTTGATTCAAATAGGTTCATTTTAAACTCTTTCAAATCTAATGGCGCATTATTTGTTCCACTAATTCGTTACGCTATTTTCTCTATGGAAAGATACACGATAAAAGTTTAGGCCTTATATTTCGATTACGATAAAAATGCATCCTATCTTATACTTCTAAGGTCTATTTTTAACTAAATGCACTGTAGTTGAAAAATTTAAACTAAGATACCTAAAGGCAATACGGCCACTCTTGTTTCAAACTAAAATTGTGATGGTTAATGTTGGAAAAAATGGAAAAACTCGTGATTATTAGAACTATCTATCCTCTAAGTTTTTAGAAAAATATTTATTTTCAGTCTAAATTTTAAAATTTCGCGGAACTTTTTTTTGGAAGTAATATGATTAGTATAAGTGAGTCGGCAACTTTATTTTTCTCAGTAAATTCATTTCTAATCAGTTTCATCTCACATCAGCAAAAAAAAAAATTAAACAATAGTGGAAAAAATATAACTTAATAATTTTTATGAAGAGAACTTATTTCCATTTGAAATAATTCAAATGTAAACGAAAAGGATACCAAAAAAATCAGACTTTTCCAAGTGTTTTTATAAAGTCAAAAAGTTAGAAATCATTGCCAAAATCACGACGATGAGGAAAAGCGAAAACTACCTTGTTATTTTTTCAAAATGTTCTGGGATTTTGAAGGAACAACAGTGTGCAGGCACTAAAATCACTAGTGGTCTTATTTATCTACAGTTAGGCTTATGAAAACTCATACAATGCATGTAAGAACATAAAAGTAGTCAGATAATTCATTACACATTATCGAAGTGTATTTAAATTTCTATGAACATTCAATAACATATTGCATTTCTTCCATTCATATTTATAAGTAAAAAGACAAACTTACGAGTTCAAAATAAAAATGACATATTTACAAGAAAAAGATCAAACTTACAAGTTCAAAATAAAATGAGTGCTCTGGAAGGCAAGCAACCATAGATTTCTTCATCCATAGAAAAGGTTATTGGATTAATTCAACTCGGAATGCTATTGTAGAATCTTCTTACCTTTCTTTTTAAATAGAATAGTTCAAATTATGATAATCATATCCTAAATAAATATTTGGAATTAGAATTTTTCAGATGTTACATTAAAAAAATTTATTCTTTAAGGATAACAAAGGATAAAATTAATTAAATTTATCCTTTTTAATAAAGAATATTTGCTGCTGTATAAAAAAAAGGACTAACTAGGAAACATTTGACACAAAGAGATAAAATATGAACTACCTCGGCTCATTCGGGACGTATGATTACTAGGTAATAAAGTCATTACAAACTACCAGATCATCACGCAAACGTTCTTTTAATAGAAATATTAGCAAATTAAACCTAATGTATCATTCTCAATGTAAATTATTTATTAGAGGGTAAAAAACGGAATTATCAAGAATAAATCTGGGACAGAAATTAAGGTATATGACTACGTTCGTTAATTTTTTTGTAAAACATTCGAAAATAGTTATATTTTTTATGCATAAAAAAATTGTTATATTGATTTTATTATACAAAAAAAAGATTGAAATTCATCTATGAAACCAAATTATACCAGTTACATGGCAAAAGTTTTTTTAATTATTTATTAGAAGGTAAAAAATGGAACAATCAAGGGCAAATCTAGGACAGAAGTTAAGGTAAGTGATTACGTTGCGGATTAAACTTTTAAAATTTTCGAAAATAGTTATATTAATTAATTTTTGCATGAAAAAGGTTGAAAAAAATGTCTATCCAAATCCAAATTATACCAGTTCAGGGGCAAAAGTTATTTTAAAAATTAGAAAAAAGGTTTTTTTTTTTTTTTCGATTTTCAATTTCAATCAATGGAAATTTTCAAAAAAAAATTTTCACATTGTGAAGCACTAAAACAAGTATAAGAATTTCTGAATGAATAGATTACTTATTCTCTAGTTCAGGAAATACAAAACATAGAGAAATTATTATACCAAAATTGAACAAAAAGGAAGCATTAGATTTTAATTCATGAGGTTTTTCGTAAGAAAATTCTATCAAATATTAGAATTTGAGAAAATAGTATGTAAAGATGTAAAACAGCATTAAAACGTATGTAAATGCGAATATAAAAATCAGTGTAATTTCCCAAATAATAGACTTAGAAGCCAAATTCTAACAGTTTTATAAAGAAACCAGTTCAAACATTAAGAATCTATATCTATACTTATATAAAGCTCAATGTGTGTGTGTGTGTGTTGGCGCTCTACAGGCCAGACCGTTGGACCTACAGCTACCAAATTTGGTACATCTATACCTTGGAGGTCGGAAATGTGCCCTTTCCGAATTTTTAATTGGAATTTTAATTATTAATTAAAAACTAACTTTCATGCCAAAAATTCTTTTCATTTTCCCCACCGCCAAATGAGTAATGCTTCAGTTTTTTTTTTTTTTTCCACGCTAATGAGGTTAGGGTTAAAATGTTTCGGCAGATTATTTCAGAGGATTCTGTTTACTTTCTTAATGTTCGATGCATTTAAAATTAAACATTGCTAATTAATCGATCTTTCAGATTCATTCTGAAGTAATTTTGAATTAAAATAACACAGAATAAAGGAAATTAAAAATTTCTAATCTGCATAGCGTTACCCCAACTGGCGTAGAAAAATTCACGCATTTGCTTTACCGTAACTGGCGATGAAAATTCACGCATGCGCGTTGTGTTCTGGTTGTTGACATGTATTATCAACGGATTATTTTTTAGGTTAGTTGTATGCTTTTGTAATTAAACTGTATTTATGGTAGTTATATATATTTTTTATATGCTTATAGTTTTAAGTACATCGTTTTTTAAATAGAATTTTTTAACCTGTTTTCAACCGATTATTTTAAATGATTCGTTTTATTTTCTTAGTGTTTGATGCATTTAAAATTAAAATTCTTATATAATCGATCTGCTCATGATGAATCTGAGAAAATTTTGTTGACAAATTCTTGAGATATTACATAAATTAAGAAAGATATTCTTTAGTGCCCATAAAGTTTAAAATCAGTGACCCTGTTTTTTTTTAAAAAAATGCTTTGTTTCAGCAAAAAATATTATTATATTAATTACAGATTAATCCTTTCCATTTTAATGTAAGGCATAAATTCTAAGGGAGCTAACAGAAAATTAGAGATATATATTACGTTATGACTGAAGGCCTTTATAATATTATGAGTGAATTATATGACTATCAAAATTTGAAGCTTTAACACATTTTGATGAAGAAACTATTAAAGTAGGAATTGCACAAAATATTTAATTATTAAAATTTTAACGAACATTAAGATTGGCGAACCGGCTGGTTGCCAAAGGTGGCTAGTATTAAATAAAGTTATAATTTCGCAAAAAAAAAAAATTAATGTAGCCACCTATTTTAAATAGGAATTATTTTATCTCATTAGGAGTGCCTCGTTACTTCTAAAATAAAGTAATACATATCACTTGGTCATCTCACAAACATTCTACTAATAAAGATTTCTTTTATGAAATAAAAAAGAAATATTGAATAATAAAAATAACTCATTTTCATTGAATAACCTAAATATTTTTAAAGATAAAAATGAAATAATGGATTGAGCTTATTATAAAAATTAAGTACTTATAGCAGAATTACAGAAGACACGACGGAATTATTTTTTTTTCAATCAGATCGTTTTTAGCAATATTAAAACCGAAATCAATTGTATTTCTCAAACTCTAGTCTACGCGAAACTTTAAGGTACACATGACTTATAAAATTAGAATATTCAAATCATAGATATATGAATAAATAAATATCGCCAGATTATATTAGAATTCAAAGAAATTTTGCTGCTCAAAAATAAGTTTAACAAATCTAGTTGTTTCCAAAAATATTTATTCAATAAGTAACGAAAGTTGGAAGTTCTTTGGTACGCGATTTCATCATAAAAATTTGCACTACATAGGAATTTTGTGAAACAAAATTTGCCGCTAAATTCTAATTAAAATTGTCAGGTAAAATAAATGTCTTTATATAGAGTTATGCGACTGAAAATATCGCAGTCAACATCATGCCAAATTGACATTGACAGGAAAAGTCAATTGTTCAATTTTGAAATGTCTGTTAATTTGCGACTTAATGATGCGTCGCTTAGTCATCATTTCAAGGAAATTACAGAGAAAGAGTATTATGCGCATGAGAAAACAGCTTTAAAAAATTAAAACGCTTCATTTGAACACCGACAAAGATGTCCAAATCAAGAAGAGTTTCGGTTTATTCCTTAAGAGATATAGGCTGAGATAATGTTTCAAAAAACCTTGAGATGAAATATTTACTAGGTGCAAAAGGAGGATATACGTGAAGTCCCTTTTGGGCCTAGTTATCGTCTTCAGTTGCCTCATCCAATTAGGCTTACAGTTCATTCAGACAAGCCAGATGTCTCTCGCTCTTGAAGTAAAGGTAGTTTACTTTTCCCTGGTATATCACAGGCAGAGAAGAGCGAATTGATATGGATTTTCGTCAAATTCAGTGAGTGTCCTACAACTAAATTTTGTCTTATGGTTTGCATCTCTAGTGCCTTTCTCTTTTCAATAATGTACGCTTGCATCCAATACATTTTTTGCATTTTTTTAAAATGTAATACTGAACAATTTAATCATAACTGAATTAAATAATTCATCTATTGCGTTCTTGTGACGAGACAGAAAATTTAATTATTTTCATTAAGGATTCATTATTTTATTTTTCATTAAATTTTAATCTTATCTTTTAAATATTTTTTCCTCTATTTCTGACGCCAAGGTCTCTTAATTTCCCTCTCTCAAACTCCTCGATTGAGAAAAATTCCGATTTTCAACACTGAAAAATAAATAAGAAATTGTAGTTAGTAGTCTAAGTAAATAATAGAAAACAATTCTATTTAATACAGTTATTAAATAAATTTTAAAGACATGTTATTAATTATCTATTTTTTCCTGTAACCATCTAACTTAATACTGCTTGTAAATGCAGAATCTGAAAAAATATTTTTTGCAAATTTTTGAAATCTGAAATAAAGTCGCGATTTAAATTTAAAAATCCCAATTTTACATTTATTTACGTAAAACCACATTTTTTTTTAAATATCAGCGAGAGTAAATTGTTTCCATAACAAAGAGAAAAGAAAAAGATTAAAAAATGAAAAAAGGTATGTCTTTTCAAATCTTAATCATTATTTTTCTCTCTTTTAATACATTTTAAGTTTGTTTTAATAAATGCAAGCATTTGTATATAGCCTCAACTCAGTACAAAAGTTCAATAAAATGAATTTGGATATGAAAGCAAGGTCCTATATCCAAACGGACATTAGGTGGATCCATCAGATCCGACAGATGCATACTCATTGGATAATTTAGAATTTTTATTCAATTCTACTTTGGAACGCTTTCAAACTATAACTTCAAAACACTGCAATATATGGTTTTGACTTTATTTTATCTAATTGATTAATGTTAATGGGTAAAAAATTCGCAACTTTAATCCGCGAGAACACACAAAAAGCTGAAACCCATCTCTCTAAACCTTCACACTGCAACAATATGGACTGCAATCTTGAATCGTAATACTATGAATCATTATTCCTTTTTATACGTACCTGAGAGAATTTTTTTTATTATTATTCATATAAGAGTATAATTTTTTTGTAAAACAAGACATTTCGTTGTAAAGAAAGTCATTTTTCGTCATTTTAAGCAAGAAGGACAAATCAGTATTTATGTATGCATTTCGCATATATAAACTCAAAAACTCATTTAGCAATAACTTTCTTCAATTGATTTGTCTCTACCATTCATAGATATCACTCGCGAAAAATCTTGTTATCAAAGTAGTGAATAAAAAAAAATTAAGCGCCTGTTAGACCCTTTTGCCACTTTTAATTTAGTACGATTACATTTTATTTTGGAGCTACACGATGGATATTAAAAGACGGCACTCTTTAGTTAAAGCTATGGAAAGATGATGCCGGCAATATAAATTGGCATTAGACTCTCCAAACTTCCATATCATCCAGAGGAGTGCGTTTTTACTGAAAACATATAATGTTTTTGGCTTTATAATTTATGAAGAGAAGCTATCGTTCCAATAAATATTAAAATATTTGTTATAATCAAAGCATGATAAACGTACTTTTAAAGATAAAAAGCATTGTATCGAAATTTTTAAGAAAAGATTTGGATAATTTCATTCCATGGACCATTGCAGAATGTTGGCAGAGTAAAATTATGCATATGTTTCAGCTGTGACAAAATAGTGGTGCGACTTTTAATAATTCAAAACGCGAAATATCCTTATTTTAGAATAGAATAAATCAGAAATCGCTGATTCAGCATTTTAAAGAGGTCTTCAAATTCATTGGATTCCGATTAAGAATGTGGAAGTTACAACAATTTTTATTTAAAAAGTCCAATTGAAATTTGTTAATAAATGCGTCAATAAATTTATAAACATTTTTTATTGCTCAGTTCTTGTAAAGGTCAAAAGAATACAGTTCAACGTATAATTAAGATGATATCCATAATGTGTTATTGACAACAGCGGTAACTTGAAACAAAACATAGTTACATAGTTAAGAATTCACCCGGACTTTTTATTGTGCAATTTTTAGAGAAATAACAAACAAATGGCATTACAAATGTAAAAGTCGTTAAAATTCGAATTATTTTTAATAATTATTTCATAACCTTTCAAATGCAAAAAAAAAAAAAAAAAAACTAATTAGATAAATTCTAAGCAAAAAAAAAAAAAAATTCTTGGTCGATTTTACTTATTAGAGGACTGATACGCGGTGATCAAAAAAATGCTTCTCAAGTAACCAAACGTAAATTCCCATACATAGAAAAAATAGTCGATTCAAACTTTCCATTCCAGAATTTACTTCTATTAAGAATGTATTAAGTAGCTTTTCAGTAAGTGGAGTTTTTAAATATCCCCATAACTGGAACAAATGAAACTTACGGCTAAATGCATTTCTAAACTACACACATGCTTCTTTACTATAAAAATGGGTGTTATGAAAGAAAAAAGTTCAAAATTTAATTAATCAAAGCCTTAGGATAGTTGCTTTTTTCGGAGGTCTGATTTTAGTTTTTTAGTCATATAAAAGTAAAAAAATAATAATTATAATAATAATAAGGATTTCGGCGACTTGGTTGGGAAGGATTGGCTTCGAAATCAAAAGGTTCCAGGTTCGAGATACAGTTCTATTGAATACCCACCCTCTATTTCGATCTAGTACAGATTAAATCTATCATCGAAGGATGAAAGTCTTGAAATTAAAGTAGTGTGTTAGTTTACACAGTAGGATGGTGGTGAGGTTTTGGGCTCGGAACCAGATTTCCAGATTCCAGATCAATTCTACCGAATATCTACGTTAGACACAGATTAAAACTCGCCGTGGACTGAAAGTTCCAAAGTTGTTGTGGCGTGGAAGTTTAAAGAGCAAAGTACCGGTTCAGGTGCCATCTCATTATAATCCAGAATTATGAAATACATCTCTGGTCGTCATCTTTTAGCTTCAAAGTATTAATCTAAAATAAATAAATAAAATTTCTTAAAGCGGTAATGGTGAATTCAACCTCTTCTTCATTCTTAATGGATAGATGTAAAAATTAACAATCTGGGGTGGCAAAATAGGTAATTTTTACTTTCTTGGTTTTCACTTCGACTTCTTCGCATACAAAAATGGTGCTTTAGAATAAATTTTTACTCTTAAAATGATTATTTTTCAAATTTAATTAAGTGAATCACTTACTTGAAAAGCTTATAAAATATTCTAACATGTTCTTTTAAGAATTTAACAAGGTGAATTTAAATATTAAATGGACTATCAAGCTTTTCTAGCGGCTCTAAAAGGAAGAAAGTATAAATATTATCTCAAAATATTTTAACGATTTCAAAATAAATCAAAATGTAAAATCATAAAAAATATAAGAAATACTCTTCATTTACAATCAAAATGGTTGTAGCTCAAATTTATTTTGCCAAGAAATTATTTCCTTAAGAATGATTTCATTTAATATCTGTCTAGTAATAACCAAAGGGAAAAGGTGAGTTTACGAAAGCCATAATTAAAAAGCCATCGTCCAAAAATATTTGTTTTTATTGCATTAAACGCCGCTATAAAAAAATAATTGCGTGTCATTCTCTTTAAAATAAAAGTAAAAAAAAGAGAAACAACTCAGAAGCCTTATTTCATGTAAATATTCCATCCACTACTGCGACTTAGAAGAACGTGACCTGAATCAATGTGAAAGAAAGAAAGAAAAAAAAAGAAAGGAAAAAAAAGAAACAGGAGAATCACCTTCTGAGAAAGATTACATGGGAATCCACAAGTAATCGATGAATGAGATATTTAAAATCAAGGCCATTCCGATAAAAATCTGCCCTAAATATAAGAAAAGGAAGATTTTATTAGTAAAAACCTTTCCAACGATTTTCCCAATCCAGCGAAAGTGAATATTTAAATTTACTTTCACTTTCGAAGATGAATATATTAATATTAATTTGCAATGCTATAATTCATGTGGATTTGTATGGGTTATTTTTTTAATTACTTTTAAAATTATTATCTTTTATAATAATAAATATATTGGAGATTTCATAAAGTTAACACAAAAATCGCAACTAAAAATGCTTAATATCAGAAAGCATAAAATGCATTTCAATCAAAATATGAAATATTAAAAACAATGAATTAAATGCTTTTTCAACATAATAAATAAAAATATTAATATTAAATAAATGCTTAGTTAGGGATACATTATTTCTTTTAAATACCGATTTCTTTTTTTAAATTACATTGCGAAATGGGAATGTTACGTATAAACCACAAATGAAAAAAATATCTGTGCGACAATTATAGTAAACATTGGCGACAGTTTACAAATTTTGCATTAGGGACCCGTAGTGTAAGAGTCGGAAATACGTGAATAACTATCCAATGCAATTCACAGAGGACGAGATGAAAGTTACATCTTCCGGTTTTAGAAACTTGGAATTCCCGGTAGCGAGGATGCTTATAAGCAACGTCTGCTGCGCCATCTTTCATGCTCATTTCGGATTCTCTACGACCTCGCACTACCAACTATTGCTTCCAAATACCGGCCGGTCTTTGAGTTATGCCCGGTTCCTTTAGAGTTTGACTCAGATCACTTCGGTCCAACTTTGTCAAGTGTGACAGACATTTGAACGTGCTTGTGATTACATTGGTCGAACAGAAAAAGTGCGCGTGATTTGAGTTTGTAAATTATCAGTCTCCGAGAAGCTGTTTTCCTTGTTTAATTCGTTTCAACAGCGCAACAGCAAGCAACAGTTTGCCGATTTGGAGGTCTGTAAAGAATAACTTACTGATTATCGTTAACAATTAGTAACTTTTTGGAAGAAAAAAAACGAAATGGCTTCAATAGTGCATATGGTTTCTTTCTTACTTCTGACATTTATGGTCCATCTACTTATCAACTGTGAAGGAAGAGCTATAATAGACGTATCTGCAAATCTGACAGCAAGAAATAAAGCAGAGGAACACTTCAGGATGATCGAAAAAAGAATTTGCACTACTCCAGTTCCCAAGTTGTATCCAGTGGATGATATATATCCCATTTTTGATGGAAAATACAAGCCTCATTGTGTCGAATTATTCAGATGCAACAATGATGCTGGTTGCTGTAAAGGTGATTCTGATATATGTGCTCCAAAACAAATTGAAACGGTGCATTTACATATCACTGTAATGAAAATTTACGAAACAAAAATCTTATTAATGCCATTCGAAAATCACACGAAGTGTGAATGCAAACCCCTGAGTGAATTAATAGTGGATTTGCGATGAACTCCCCTTCAAACTTATCGAAATCGAACTTTTTTTAAATCGAAAAACACCTGTGAGAATGTTGTGAGATATGAATAGACATTCAATGTGCCATCTTGTGAAGCAGAGTGATTCTTTTTTGTGTTATTACCTCTTGAATAGTACAATTCTTCACTGTCCTAACTACATTTTCTTCTTGTATCTAAGCATTTCGCAATTAGCTGATGACCGTGAAAGTGTGTTTTCCTTGTTTCTGTAAGAATGAAAGAACTGCTTCAAACAGGAAAGATTTTACATTAAACTAAGGCCCATTTCAAGCATTACTATCATGAAATCGTTATGTGTCTACTGTTACTATTCAAAGTGCCATCTGTTTTTAACATAGGCAGGTGTTCATTACAACATCAACAATTTTATGCTACCATGTTGAATAATGTAAACATTATTTTTAAACGGGCGCCTATTTATGATGTGAGCCATACAAGAACAAAAATTGGTAATTATCTTAATATTGTTTAACTATTTACATATATGAATATTTATTGCACATATGAATTTTTTTGCTACTTTATAATAAAACTAGCAGCCAATTATTTATGTCTGTAATTTATCTTTATTATTTATGGTATTTGAGAATTCTCAAATTATAAGTTTTTAAATATATTATTTGCTTAAAAATGGTTTTTGATAAAACTTAAGCTATTTTCAAAGTGTATTTATTTCTTTTAAGGTAATTATGAACTAATGCTCGTTTCAAAATGATAAACGAATAAATAATTCTAACTTAGCCATACTCTGAAATATGAGCTTTTGTACATAACTCTTGTTCATTATATTTATAATATCGCATACATTTTCATGTGAATTTTATTTATATACTTTCATATGTTTAAGTCAGTAACTATGAACAGCATTATTTTATTTCAATAAAAATAATTTTTCATAAAATAATTTGTGTCTTTAATAAAAAAAAAAATCAGACATCTTAAATTATTATCCGTACAATTTTATAGCCATGAATAACTGCGTAAAATTTTGCTTTAGTTTTTAATTTTCAAATTCTTTGTGTCAATTTAAATTAAATCAAATCAAATAATCCTCAATCAATCGAGCCTTGATAATGTAAACCATTTCAACTAATGTCCAAGCATTTTTCTCAATTAAAAAAATGTAGATTTAAATACATTAAATTGTCATTATCAGTAAGATTTTTAAATCAATGATATTCTGAACAGAATAATATTCGTATTTTTCAGAAATAATTCAAAGTAATACGAGATGGTTTTCTCAAAAATTAAGCAAAAAGAATTTTCTATCAAGAATAAATTATTTTAATTTTCAACAGATTTGAAACTGCATTAATAGACACCTGATATATTTTTCCAAACTAAAATATTTAACAAAATTCAATGAGTTTTACTCAATAATTGCATTTCAAAATCGTTAACGCTAATAACTAACAGAAGTCCATGAAATTTATATTTACTAATGAAATAAAAGTGAAAAATTTGAGGAACTGGACAGAAAAAAAAAGTTGATAACATTAGTATCATAAAATTATTTCAAGACAGGCTAAATTTTTGAAATTAAAACTTTCTAATTTTTCTTTCCTCTCAATTTTTCAACAAAAAATTTCATTAGAACTTCAGATGGTCATTTTCATCAATCAGAACAAATTAATATAAAAGTTAGTCGCAATGTTACCCATTTTATCACATAATAATAGAAAATCATTTTAAAAATGATATAGAAAAACAACTCGCTGATATTAAAAAAACAATTGAAAAATCGAAGATGTGCAACTTTTAACTGGCTCTTGCCTTTCTGCTAAAAGAACAGTTAAATTATTCTTTCGATAGCCGTGAAACAAATGCTCGAAAAATATTTATTCCTTTTTCTAGTTTTCTAGTGCATTAAATAAGTTGAATTTATCCACACTTAAGTTTTCGCTTAAATATTATTTTTTTTATCTTAACGCACGAGTTATTAACTTTAAAAAAAATTCTTGAGATCTACACATTACAAAAATAATTAAAGAATTAGATAATAATTAATTAACAAATTAATAATAATTAATAATTGTCAAATTAATTAAATAAAAAATTTATAAATGCTTTCTTTCAACTTAGTGCTAAGGTGCATCCACTAAAAAAATTCAATAACTATTATTATTGTTGCGGTGTTTGTTTGAATAAACTTTCTGTAATATTTTATTGATTATTAAGCATTTTCAAAAGAAAAACTGATAAAACATTGATTTTCATGATTTGGTGAATAATTTGTAATCTAATTTTGTAGTAATAGATTGTAACAATGAGTGTTTTGTTTTTAACTTTAATATTAACTACAGATATATACAATTGAGTCAATTCACGCTCACGTGACACACATTAAATACACAGTCTAAATTTTGAAGACCACAGCGTATCTATGAGAAGGAAGAAAGATATGACGTCACATCACATCATCAAGTAATATGAAGTTAGATGATATCAGCAGATATTTGTTATGTGATTGTGATATTTTATGAATCGACACCATTATTCCATCAAAATTTAAAACAAAAAATTTTTTATCATAAAAACAAGTAACTTTTAAATTTAAATCGAGGTTTTTTTATGCTTAGGTAATAATAATTGATTTATTATGTTAATGCACTGGTGCTTTTTTTTTTGTTGTTGTTCAACAAAAGAAACATTTCTCTCAAACATTTTGACAACATATACAGACATAAAATAAAACAATCTATATAACCGAAAGAGATAATTTCCGATTAGTTCATTATTCTTGATTAAACATCAAAAGCTTTTTTTTTTAAATTTTCGTGCATAGATGTTGCCACTTGAGTTTCAAATGCTTAGAAACATCTGATCTGTTACAACTGCTTTTGTTTTATAATAGGAAAATAAAATTAGCATCGGTACTTCCACTGAAAAAATGCAACATTTAAATTATATATAATTTCAGTTGATAGATTCTTTTTTATAATTTCTCAGCTTCAGCTTATGTCGAGAGTCAACTTTGAATGCCGACACTCACCTATATATTCAATAAATGATAAAAGATTGAAATGTACTGAAAAATAAATCCATATCCAAATATATCTCTTTCCAAAACACTGTAAAGCACTATTTCATTTACGGTATTGGGAGGTGGGAATTTGATCTCTTTGATAAACTTATTTAAAAGAGACGATTAGGCTTTAGGGGAAAACAAATGTTTTAAAAAACAGTAACAAGCAAAGGCATCGTACTAATACACTACATTCCAATTTGTTTATCCTTATAATCGCATTCCTGTGACGAAACAAAAAGGTATGGAAAATTATTATTGGGTTGTTCGGAAAGTAATTTCGTTTTTTCCCGACAGAGGATTTAATTGTATTTTTTTGCACCCAACTTCACATTTAAGCCGTATAATTTTTATATGCTTTGAGAGCTCATATAGCAAGGCTCGTGTGTGAAAAATTCCAATCAATTCTATGTAGTAGTTTTTGGTTGGTGCCCTTTTAGATATGGAGAGCGATAAGCAGCATTTTCGACATATCTTACTGTTTTACTACAGAAAGGGTAAAAATGCTGTTCAAGTCAGAAAGAAATTGATCGATGTGTATGGAGAAGGTGTGTCGACAGTACGCCAGTGCCAGAACTGGTTCGCTAAATTTTTTAGACGGTAAAACCTTCACCTCAAATGAGGAGGTCAAAAACCACCTCCATCAGTTTTTTGGCAACAAAGACCAAAAATTTTTATGAGCGTGGAATTATGCTACTACCAGAAAGATGGCAAAAGGT